>JAKTQW010000196.1:0-178429 GCA_030579415.1 Pichia eremophila | reverse complement strand
TCCGTAAGAGTAAGATTTTAATTCTTGATGAAGCTACAAGTAGTGTTGATTACGAAACTGATGCTAGAATCCAAAATACAATTGCACAAGGGTTTAAAGATTGTACAATTTTATGTATTGCACATCGTTTGAGAACTATTTTGAATTATGACCGTATTTTAGTTATGGATAGAGGAGAATGCGCTGAATTTGACACTCCTAAGGTATTATGGGAGAACAAGGAAGGTATTTTCCGTAGTATGTGTGAAAAATCAGGAATTGAAGAGAGAGATTTTGAATAATAAATTAGATTCTTATAATAATAATAATAATAATATATAATATTTAAATAACTTTTAAATTATAATTACTGTATCAGCAGATAATATTTACAACGTTCATAAACATAAAAAGAGCAAGCAAACATGGGTATAACTTTTAAGAAACCGATACCTAAACCAACATAGAAACCTGATAAACCACGTTGTTTATAGATTTGTTTAGCAGTAAAAGATATTGAATGAAATTGACCTAAAGGATCAGTAACTGCACCAACTTGCATTCTCCTTCGTATAACTTCAAATGGATAAGCAGAAGCTTGAGCTAACATACCGGCGCCACCACCGGCTAATAATTGAGCCCAAGTATTTAATGGAGGCCTACTTTCATTAAAACGAGCAGGAATTGAAGTTGAAACTGTATATTTAGCTAAATATTTTGATCTGAATAAATCATGTAATAGATCATGAGAATAAAAGCTAACACCTGCATATGGAATCATACCTAAAATAGTTGGTATAAAACCTCTATAAAAATTTGATAATGATATTATGAATGGGAAATTTTTAGGTATATTAGTTGAATAAATAAACTTAGTAATTGCAGAATTATTATTTGGTAATGATTGTATACCACCTGTTGTATAAGGTAATTTAAAATTTGAATTTTCGTTATAGATAAGTCTTAAAGTATGAAATAATTTACTACCATTATGATGATAATTATGTTGATGAGTTTCAAATGCCAATCGTACTCTAATTAAATCCAATGGATAAGTAAAAAAAACTGAAGATATACCAGCTAATGAACCTGCGAGTAATCTTCTTGAAGCAGTTTCATATGAAGAATCGGGTATTAGGAAAGATCTATATTGTTCATATGCGACAAATTTAATTGCAGCATATGGAAAAATTCGCAGTAAAGTTGCAGAATGACCTTGATAAAGACCTTTTATACCATTTATTGAATAAATATGAGAAATTGCATTAAATAAACCTTGAAAAGATCCAACATATTTTGAATAATGAGGATTATTTGTTTGAAATAGAATTTTAACTCTATCAAGAGGTGCAACTAATGATTTTGCAGATATTCCAGCCATTCCGCCTGCTAAACCACTACGTAAAACGTAATGCAGTGAATGTGTTGAAGGTGAAGAAGCAGTGATTGACACTGGTTCATCATTGGGCATTTGGATATATTTTATGTTATATTATAATAAGTATTGTATTATATGACTAGAAAGTTATGAAGAAAATAACTAACTGATTGATCGATTAATTGATTGATTGATTGCTTAAAAAATTGACTGAGTTGAAATAAAGTGAAAATTGAAAAACAGATTGATAAAAATTATTGAAATAGAGATTGGTAATCAAATAATGGCAATAATGAGATAAAAAATTTCACTCTCAAATTGTGTTGAAGCTTAGAGTGAACAGAGCAGCGACCCCACAGTCCCGTTGCCGGTCTCGGTTCCCCGGGGGAATTGGTCATTTTCTCGGAATTTTAAGAAAAAATGGGAATTTTCGCAATTTTCCCTTTTATTTTTTCTGATTTTCCTTGTGCTGCGCCACATAAACAGCTGCTGCTACGCCATTTGTAAGGATGTGGCGGTGTTCGGGATTTTCTAAATTGTTAGTAAATTCTGGTTTCTCCTCATCACCAGCCACAATGTATTTCATGAGTTGATCAATACCTTCACCACCACCACTACTTACATTCTTAATGGAGGCAACAGTTGATTCATAATCATCATTCTGTGCTGCTTTGTATGCCTCAGAGAGATGGAATTGATCTGCTAAATCTGGGTTGTCTAGTAAAAGAAGACGATCATAAACTTCTGATTGCGGCGGTGTTGTTGATGTTGAAATTGGCTTAACAGTGGTGGCTGTTTCGTTGTTTGTTTCAATTACAAATTCAACTGCAGCTGTATTATAACCTCTTTGAATAAGATATTTAAAAATTCTTTGACGCATATCGTTATGAACATCATGAAGTGCGTCCATTTCGAAAACGTCAGGAGAGTTACTAGGCCAAATTGGTGTTTTCATTGTTGATAATAAAGAAGATATATAGTATTGATTAATTATTATTGATACCGTGATATAAAATATATACTTATAATATTTGTGATGAGCCTTTAAAGCGAGGCGATGCAAACTAATAAAAAAAATTGTTTAAAACTCTGAGTACAGTGAAAACTGTTCAATAACTCTATTGAGCCTCCTTCTGTTTCTGTCTTGATTTCTCTATTAATATCAACAGTGGAAATGTTTTACGAAGATTCACCACCTGTAAATCCACTTCCTATACTAAAGGAAGAATGTGGATACTCTATTAAGGAGGAAAAGGCTTCATTAAATAGATCACAATTAGGAAAATGTATTATCCCTAAACAACCATGTCATTGGAATACTCAACTTGGATTTGGTAACTACACACCAGTAATATATGGGGAGGATGATTGTAAAAATGAAATATTCTTGAATACCTATTTAGAAATTAAGCCACTTCCTAATGTTAGAATTTTCACACCATCATCATTTTATCAATATATTTCAGTACGTAGAGCATCAAAATTTTATGTTTTAAATCATAAAGGTTATTTCATAATTGCTAATACAGAGACAAGAATTAATCAAGATAGGAAAATGAATTATGTTGGTATTAGATTTGAAGATTTACTGATTAATGGACAACATCATAAAACTCTTAATAATAAATCATCATTTAAAGTAATGTATACAACAACTGTCTCTCATAGATTATCGCTTCATTATTCTGAAGTTGATGCATATATGAATGATCCTCACGATTATGTAGAGATTAAAATGATTTTATGTCGTGGGCCAATTCCAAGTTTTAATATTAAAAGTAATTTCAAGATTTTATTACAATTATCACGAGGTAATAATTACTTTGATTCTTTTCTATTTAGATTAGTCATTCAATGTCATTATTCATCAACTGAAACTGTTGTTATTGGAATTAGAGATGTATCATTTAATATACGTACGATTAAACAAATGACAATTCAAAGAGATATAATACCATTTATGAAATCCATGTATCCAGATAAATATAGAGAATATCTCAAATCATTTGACCATGTTACAGCAGTTATGGATGAGATAGTATTTAAATCCAGTCAAAGCAAAATGCTATCAGTTACCATTACCTCCAATGAAGTTAAAGTTGAGCCCCATGTATACAACAGAAACATTGTCGCAACCGAGAAATTCATTAATTTTTTAGACTCACTATAAAGCTCTATATTTTTAAATGAAAAAATTTCACCTTTTCCATTTTTTCTGAAGAAACCCTCACTGTGAAAGAGGGTCGTGGCTTTCTGCATTGATAAAATGGACGTTTTTCACGTTGTCCTTAATTTTTAATTAATTTCCCTTTAAATGAACCTTCTTTCTCCTTCATTTGAGTTTCTTTGATCTGCTTCCTCTTGCAAATGTCTTTCACAAACTTCTCCACAATCGAACAAGTCGCTAAACTTGATGCTGTCTTAAAGGATAACTCATACGTCCAAGGGTATGTATATTAAAAAAAAGATACTAATTAATTATTATTATATTATTATTATTAAGTGTGGAAATATTTGTTCATTTAATTTGATTTTGTTTTGTTTTGTTTTGTTGATTTTCTTTTAAAATTAATGGAATTATTCGCAATGATGATTGAATTCTTTGGTCCATGTTTATGAGGCGGACTCAAGACCCGCTGTATGAGTATCAAAAAGAAGGTTGTTGACGCAGCCATTTCACTGAGCTATTGTTTTCCAAAAATATTTTCCTTTTTGTTTTTGTTTTTGTTTTTATTTATTTACATTGCAAAACAAATTTTAAAGAAACATACGATCTATACTTACACATGATAATATTGATAATGATAATGAAATAAATTTTCTTATGAAACATAATACTAACATAAAATTCTTTTCATTCTCTTTATTTATTATAGTGCTGCACCATCCCAAGCTGATGTTGCTGCATACAAGGCTTTTCAAACTGCATACCCATCATTCTCAAGATGGTTCAACCACATTGCTTCATTCGCAGAAGAATTTGAAACTTTACCAGCTGCAGAAACTGAAGCTGCACCAGCTGCTGAAGAAGATGATGATGATGAAGATGTCGATCTTTTTGGTTCTGATGATGAAGAAGATGATGAAGCTGCAGCTAAATTAAAGGCTGAAAGAATTGCTGCATATAATGAAAAGAAAGCTGCAAAGGGTCCAAAGCCAGCTGCTAAATCTATTGTTACTCTTGATGTTAAGCCATGGGATGATGAAACTGATTTAGATGCTATGTTAAACCACGTTAAATCTATTGAAATGGATGGTTTAGTTTGGGGTGCATCAACTTTCATTCCAGTTGGTTTCGGTATTAAGAAATTACAAATTAACTGTGTCGTTGAAGACGATAAAGTTTCATTAGATGATTTACAAGCTGCAATTGAAGAAGGTGAAGACTGGGTTCAATCTATGGATATTGCTGCTATGCAAAAATTATAAGCTGGTTATTGTTTGTTACTTTAAACTTAATCTTAATCTTAATCTTATAATTTCCATCTTTATACGCTTATGTATTTATAACCAAATTTCTTTAATGAAATAATATAAATTCCTAACAAATAATACAATAATAATAAATAAAATAAATTTTAATCCGCTAAGCTTTATACCAAGTTATCTCATAGCGGAAAATTTTTCCGATTGGTGGAATACGCTACCCAATTGGGAAAGTGTATCCACTATCAACATGAACTCTCCTGGTTTCATTGTCATAATTGCTGATGAATGAGTTCCTTCGGTGGGATTCTGATTCAATAACATATTAATAGAAAAGTACTTATTTTATAAATTTATCTTATGGATACCTCAATTGATTCATTCATTATATCCAAAACATGGCTGAATCTAAGGGGAAAAAGATAACTAGGTCAAGAAATGGTTGTTTTACATGTAAACGTCGACGTCGTAAATGTGATGAAACAAAACCATTTTGTAAAAATTGTGTTGATTCAGGTAGACAATGTGAAGGTTATGGAATGAGATTAGTTTTCGATGTTGATAGTGATGATAGGAATAATATTAATAATAAAATTTCATTTAAGGGTCGTCCAAAGCAAAATACTTCCTCTCCATCAAGGTATATCTATAATCCATCAAAACTTAATCCAAAATTAACTAGTGATGATACAGTTAAAATGAATACACAAATGAAACCTAGTAATAGTGTTACTAATGTCAGTATGAACAGTATCAATAGCATTAATAATATAAATACTGTTGGTAATAATTCATTAGTGATATCACCGGAGACACCACAAATTTTTGAACGAAATTCAAGTTTGCCTACTAGTTCTACAGTTTCAGAAACTGATTTTGAATTAGATTTTAATAATGAACAACAATTTGAACATGCATTTTTATCAGGTTTGGATTATATATTGGATAATTATGATACTGATTTATTAAATTCAATTGATTCACAATTCTCTGAATCATTGGAAAATGTTTCCTCATTACCAACTCCAGTTAATGTTCATTCAATGACAATGACTAATTTAAATTCAGTGACTATTGATAATTTACCTGCTCCTCAATTAAAAAAGAAGGAAGAAAGTCATATATTAAAACATTTTTTTGAAAAGGTTATTTTCCTTTTAGATGCACATCCACAAGCTCCATGGCCTCAATTAATGCTTAAATTTGGTTCAATGGATTTAGCTAAATCATGTTTCCTTTCTCTTTCTTCAATGCATTTATATGTTAATAATGGTGGTGATGAATTTTATAAAAAAGGTTTGATGCATATAAATAATACTATGGAATATTTAATTAAATATGTTAGAGCTGGTGGTATAACCTCTGAAAATGATGAAAACGGCAACGATAATGAAAATGATAATGAGAATAACAGTATGAAAAATGAAAGTAGCAGCGGGAGTGGTACTGGAAGTGATAATGATAACGAACCAAATATGAATTTAGATGATACCCAAGATGTTGGTTTAGATGTACCTAAAATTATTGATAAGATTAAATCTGAATCAAATAAGAAAAAAGGTACCAATTTTATGATTATTTTACTATTATTATACGTTCATCTTTTATTTGCAGTTCTTGAAAGTGGTAGATCAGCATTAGCTAGAATGTTTCTTAAATTAGCATCATCAATTGCAAGTGATCCATTATTTCATAAAAAAATGAAAAAGATTCAACAATCACAATCATTTTTATGTGTTTTATCATGGTTTGATACAGTTTCATCGTTAGTATCACCAGATTGTAGAATACCATATTGTGATCCAAAATGGTTTGGTGAAAGTACTGATATAATTTCAACTGATAAAATGAATGGATGTCCAGTTGGAATCTTTAGAGTTTTATATGATATGAGTGTTTTCAGACAAGAGACAATGATTTTATTTTCACAAAAATCAATTTTATTACAAGATGTACGTATATTTTATCAAAGATTACTTGATTTACGTGATAGATTTTTACACTATCGTGATCATGTTTTATATGTTTTGCCACATGGTTCAACATTTACTTATATTGATAGACTTAAATGTGGTCAATTATGGGCATTATCAGGAGTTTTACTTACAATTCAATTAGAATTACATTACTTCAATAAATTACCTTATTGGAATGAACAAAATAGAAATTTTCTTTCATCAAATGAATTTCCTGATGCAATTCCAAGATATCATATTAGATCAACAAAATCAATTCCAATAGTCACTGAATTTTTATCAGTGTATAATACAATTCCTTCAACTTCACCAATCATTACGCAAATGGTTTGGCCAATTTTTTATGTTGCAGTTTGTTCTACTGATAATAATAAAGAACATAGTTGGAAAGCATTACAAACTTTATATGAAAATGTTAAAATGGGTACAATTCAAACAAATATGGATATTGTTAAAAGAGTTTGGAATGAAGGTTGTAGTATTGAATCAATCTTGGCTGGTCCAGGATGGTTAGAAAATGGTATTGATCTTTTACCATGTTAGTATATGTACGTTTTTTTAGATTATATAGATATTAAACCATGTATACATTATACCCTAAGTTCTAAGTTTGCTATCCATTCGATATATTTTTTTTTATATAATTTCATTAAAATAACTAAACATCTTTATACAGAAATACAGTTAATATCCAGGGTTCGAAAATGAGGAACATTGTTTAATGTGATGAAAAAAAAAATTATTTTTTAATTTATCTTCAATTCTTAAAACTTTTCATTTCAATCAAATTTCGATTCCTCTTTGTTGAGCAACATGGAGAGTATATTTGCTGGTTGTAATAGATCACTTGGCATCTTTGATTATAATGAGAATCAAAAAATATTAGCATATGGTTCAAATAAAACAGTTTCAATTACATGTCCAATTTTCGATAATAATGGATATACAGTTGAAACTCAAGTTATTGAAACATTAAAATCATCAAATAATATTAAGAATGGTGAAATTACATTTGTTAAGTGGTTACAAAAGACTGATATTTTATTATCTGGTGATATTACAGGTACTGTTAATATATGGAAATATCAAACTGATGGTTTTAGATTATTACAAAGTTTGAAACCTACAAAGGATAGTATTTCATGCATTGGATTCACTAAAAATGATTCAAAATGTTTAGACTTTATTATCGGTGATAGTAAAGGATTTGTTTTCTATTATCAATTTAATAGGGAAGAGCATTTATTCACTGAATTATGTAATTTTGAATTGCCATATGGATATTATGCAATGGTTATGAATATAGTTAAAATTAGTGATAATGAAAGAATTATATTGTGTGGTGGTTCAAAACCAGTTATTAACGTGTTAACAGTTAATATTTTAGAAAGTTCAATTGATTTAAAACTTTCATTACCGGGACATGATGATTGGGTCAGAACTATTGATAGTGTAGAAATTGAAACTATAATGGAAACAGTTAATGATATTACATATCCAAGAAGAAATATTATATTTGCAAGTGGTTCATTAGATAGAATTATTAGATTATGGAAATTAACAATTAAAGATTATGATACACCAGTTTTCGTTGAAACAAATAAATTAAAATTATTAACATCAAAGGAATATAAATTTGAGACATTAAATCATAGATATTGTATTTTTCTTGATGCCATTTTAATGGGACATGATGATTGGGTTAGTGAAGTTTCATGGAAGGGTGATACTAATAAAGAAGAAGAATTAATGTTATTATCATCAGGTGCTGATAGTTCAGTTATGATATGGCAAGCTGATAAATCAACAGGTGTTTGGTTCCCAGAAGTTAGATTAGGTGAACTTGCAATTAAGGGCGCATCAACTGCAACTGGTTCATCTGGTGGATTTTATTCAAGTAAATGGATAATTAATAAAGAATTGAATATTGAAGTTATATTAACTAACGGTAAAACTGGTTCATTCCGTTGTTGGACAAAGCAAGGTGATGAAACTTTTTTTCAAACGAAGACTACATTGAATGGACCAATGAAGCCAATTAGTGATATCTCTTGGTCCAAAGGTGGAGATTATGTATTAGTTACATCATTTGATCAAACTACAAGATTATATTGTAAACCAAAGAATAGTTGTAAATGGTTTGAATTTGGTAGACCACAAATTCATGGATTTGATATGATTACAGTTAAAAGTATTAGTGATACAAGATTTATCAGTGCAGGTGATGAAAAAATTATTAGAGTTTTCGATATGCCAAAGAGTATTGCATCAATGTTAAATAAATTTTGTGGAATTGAAAGTCTAGGTGAAGAACAATTAAGTGGTGAGAAATTACCTGAATATGCAAGTGTTCCAGTTTTAGGATTAAGTAATAAATCAGAGAATGATAAACCTGAAGAAGGTGAAGATGGTGATAATGGTGATGGTGAAGATGATGGTGGATATAAGGGAGATGGTATTAAGGAAATTATTGAACCACCAATTGAAGATATTTTACAACGTCATACCTTATGGCCAGAAATTGAGAAGTTATATGGACATGGATTTGAGATTACTACAGTTGATGTCTCAAATGATGGTAAGATTATATCAAGTGCATGTAGATCAAATGTTAGTAGACATTCAGTTATTAGAAATTTTAATAGTGAAACATGGTTAGAATGTGAAGATAAATTAGCAGCACATGATTTAACAATTACGAGATTGAGATATAGTTTAAATGATGAAGATAATAAAGAAGAATATTTATTATCAGTTTCAAGAGATCGTAAATTTTCATTATGGAAGAGATTAGGTGGTGAAAATTTTGAATTGATCAAAGTAATGGAGAAGGCACATAGCAGAATTATTTGGGATTGTGCATGGGTTAATTTTGGAGATGTAGTTGCATTTTTAACATGTTCAAGAGATAAGGAAGTTAAATTATGGAAGATGGATAATGAGAGTAAAGAAGTTAAAAGTTATGGTAGTATAAAATTTGAAATTGCAGTTACAGCAATTGATTCAGTTAAGATTAATTATAATGGAGTATTTAAAGTTATCATTGGATTAGAAAATGGTAAGGTATTCATTTATAGAGTTGATGTTAATAAGAATGAATTTGAAGAAATTGAAGCTATTGAAGGTAGAGATTTACCAGGAGATAGTATTAGTAGAATTAGTATTTCAGATAAGGTTGAAGTTGAAGATAGTGGTGAAATTAAGCATATTGTTGCAATTGGTAGTAAGGACAATAGTTTACGTATAATGAGAAAGTAGTGTATAGTGATCTGTATAGTGTGATCTGTATATTTTGATGTCGTTAAATTATTTTTTTTATTTATAAAAACGTAAATAAACAAAAAAAAAATAATAATAATAATAATAATAATAATATAATGATAATATATAATATAATGAAGGGAGATAATTATATTAGGAATAAATTAAATCTAAATAATAATGTTTAATAAATTAATAAAACTATATTCAAGTAAAAGTAACAAATCAAGTAACTTATTTTGCAGCTTCGAGCATATAAGTAACTAAATCGTTTCTGTCCTTTGCTTTCTTTAAACCACCGAAAGCCATCTTTGTACCTGGGATGTATTTCTTTGGATTTTCTAAATAATCAGACATAGTTTGAGCAGACCATTCAACACCTGCTCTTTTGTTAGCATCAGTATAAGAATAACCTTCAGCTTGACCAGAATGTCTTGAGAAAACACCATTAAGATTTGGACCAACTTTATGTGGACCACCTGCTTCAATAGTATGACATTGAGCACATCTAGTTTTAAATAAAGTTGCACCTTTCTTTGCTGAACCTTGTTCGTATGGAGCTGGCATTTTTGATTATATAAATGTAAGTTAATAAATGAAATAAAGACAAAAGATATAAAAGATAATTAGAAGAAAGAAAAGAAAAGAGTAAAGAAGTATAAATAATGTGATGAAATTGAAAAAAAAAAACTGGTAACACCCCCCTCCATATATACACAATATAATAGACGGAAAGTGAGAATAATTGAGAATAAATGAGAAAATAAGCAAGTTATTTGAAATTAAAGAATCTTTATTGGTTAAAGCGGGTAATCTCGGAATTGTTTATTTTTTTTAATTTTTTAAGTAGTCATTCCCCATTGGAAATGCCACGGGATATGATTATGATTATTTTGAAAATATATTACGTAATAGTAAATTTTAATTTAATATAGACGCGCCGAACTAAGATTGATTTTTTTTTATCTCCGGAGAGTTTTTTTTTAATTCCGATACCTCTTTTCTTTTGCAGGGGCAAATTAATCAATTTTCTTAAACTTAGTCAGTCCAGCTGAGCATTTTAACGTCACAGCGTATATATAGTCAACAATTTGCCTTTGACCATTTTATATATATTATATACACTTTTCATTTTACTCTACTTTTCATTTAATATCTTTCGTTTTATATCACTAAATACACACATACAAATGATGTTTTCACCTGTACGTATGCTATTACGTTCGTCAAGGGGTATATCACGTCCAATATTATCTAAAACTTTAAATTATAATCTATTAAAGAATTATAATCGCTTATCTTCATTATCTTTTAAAAGATTAGCTTCAACGATACCTTCAACTCAAGATTTAGCTGCTTTAGAACAAGATGCTAATAATTCTTTATCAAATCCTGCATTACAAGCTGCTTTTTATAGATCTTTATTAGATGCAAGTTATCCTCATATTGTCGTTTCAAGATATGAAACTAATGGTATATCAAATGATTTAGATTGTTCAAAATTATATTTAGAAGCTTTATTAAAAATGGGTAATATTGAAAAGGCAACTACTTTTGCTAATACTAATAATATCCCATTACCAAATTTAAATGATTTTACTACCAATTCTAATAATAATGATAATAATGCTAATAATACTAATACCTCCTCTAATACTAATAATAATACTAATGCTGGTACAAAAACTGATCCCATTCATGTTATCGTTACTGAAACTTATTGGATGTCAATCTCTAGATGGATTAAATGGTTAATTCCTTTAGGTTTAATCTCTTATGCTGCTTATTATGGTTTTAATGTTTTAGTTGAAAATGGTTCAATTGTTAAAGGTGGTTCAAATGATGATAAATCTGTTGAAGTTACTGATTCTGATGTTAGATTTGATGATTGTAAAGGTGTTGATGAAGCAAAGGCTGAGCTAGAGGAAGTTGTCGATTTCCTTAAAGATCCTTCAAAATATGTTTCATTAGGTGCTGAATTACCAAAAGGTGTCCTTTTAACTGGTCCTCCTGGTACTGGTAAAACTTTATTAGCAAGAGCAACTGCTGGTGAAGCTGGTGTTCCATTCTTTTTTATGTCAGGTTCTGAATTCGATGAATTATATGTCGGTGTTGGTGCTAAAAGAGTTAGAGAATTATTTACAAAGGCAAGAGCTAGAGCTCCTGCTATCGTTTTTATTGATGAATTAGATGCTATTGGAGGTAAAAGAAAATCAAAAGATCAAGCTTATGCAAAACAAACTTTAAATCAATTATTAGTTGAATTAGATGGTTTCTCACAAACTGAAGGTATTATTATTTTAGGTGCAACTAATTTCCCTGATTCTTTAGATAAAGCTTTAACTAGACCTGGTAGATTTGATAAAATTGTTCCTGTTGAATTACCTGATGTTAGAGGTAGAATTGAAATTTTAAAACATCATCTTAAAAAAATTTCTCTCTCTAAAGATGTTGATCCTTCAATTATTGCAAGAAGTACAACTGGTATGTCTGGTGCTGCTTTAAAAAATTTAGTTAATCAAGCTGCTTTACATGCAGCTCAAACTAATGCTTTAAATGTCAATATGAATGATTTAGAATGGGCAAAGGATAAAGTACTGATGGGTGGTGAAAGAAAAACAATGGTTATGACTGAAGAAACTAGAAGAAATACTGCTTATCATGAAGCTGGTCATGCAATTGCTGCAATGTTTACAGATGGTGCAACTCCTCTTTATAAAGCAACTATTTTACCAAGAGGTAGAGCTTTAGGTGTTACTTTCCAATTACCTGAAATGGATAAACATGATATTACAAAACAAGAATGTTTTGCAAGATTGGATGTTTGTATGGGTGGTAAAATTGCTGAAGAAATGTTATATGGTCCAAATAATGTTACTTCTGGTTGTTCATCTGATTTATCATCTGCAACTGCTATGGCAAGGGCAATGGTTACAAGTTATGGTATGAGTGATAAAGTTGGACCTGTTAAACTAAGTGATAAATGGGAAACTTGGTCACCAAAATTAAGAGATTTAGCAGATCAAGAAACAAGAGATTATTTAATTGAATCTGAGAAACGTTGTAAAGAATTGTTAGATAATAGAAGAGTTGAACTGAAAAGATTAGCTGAAGGTTTATTAGAATATGAAACTCTTAATAAAGATGAAATTGAAAAGGTTGTTCGTGGTGAAAAACTTGATAAATTAAAAGTTATATCAAATAAAATTATCAAGGGACCAAACACAAGAAAGGAATTTGATATTGCGCCTGAAGATCCTGTTAGTCAACCTTTAAGTTCTGATATTGTAGAAAAATCATTTTAATAAACTATAATATACATGCATACAATATGGTGATAATTCACATTTAGGGAAATAATAAAGCCAATTAATTAGTTCTGAAAAACTATTCTTACGGAGAATCTTGACAAATAGCTACATAACTAATGATTGTTTCAGCATTTTTATTTTCACTCCCAGTAAAATTTGTTAACTATAATATATATATATAAATTACTCTCTTTTTTGGAATATTTACTTAATTAATTTTTTTATATAAAACAAATACACTTTTTATGACGACGTTTAATAAACTTATAGTTACATTAAAATAAAATACAAATAAGCAAATCTATTATCTATGATACTAAGCAAAATCTATTATTTATTGTGTAAATGGTAATGAAGATGCAAGTGAACTAATTTCACTTGATGTAGTATTTGTCCTTTTGTTCTTATATTGTGGTAATAAAACTGAATCATCATCAATATCACTGAACTCCATATTTTCATCATCTTCATCACGTACCTCTTCACTACTCTCTCTTTCTTTTTCAACAACTTCCTCTTCATCTTCATCTTCATCTTCATCTTCAATCTCATCATCTTCGTTTTCATTATCTCTTTCCTCTTGTTCATCATCAGAGTTCTCAATAGGATCATTCTCATCTTCACCATGTTCACTATCGTCTTCACTCTCTTCATCAATAAGTTTACGTTTTTTACTTATCTTTACATTATTTATCTTTGATTGTTTAGTTTTACCATTTTCGTTATTAACATCATCTAAAGCGATTAAAATACCAACACCTGCCATTACTCTTGAATACATTTCACCAATATTATCAATTTCATTATTTTCATTATTTTCATTCTTTAACCATATGGAATTGAGTTGAATACGATCAGTTATCTTATCTGCATCTTTTGAATCAATAATTAAATTTAATTTACATGATAATATTAATTTTGATGCAATTTCACAAAGATATGTTTCATATAAACGTATTTTCTTTTCTTTATCTTCTTCGGCGTCATCTTCGTCATTGGATACAGAATATTTTGTAAAATTAACATCTTCATCAGCTTCACGTTCAAGTTTATTCTCAATATGAATTAATTCAGCATATTGAAATTCTCTAATACAATATAATTTCATAATATTTGTTTGAACAGTAGGTAAAATATAACTACGTAATGTCATCATAGTTTCATCAAATTCATCCTCAAGTTGTTGATTATTACTAAAAGAACTATATTCTGCCTTGAATGCAGAAATTGTGAATGCATTTTCAATATATGATGTACAAATAATATGTAGTTGATCAATTGTTGATGAATTGAGTAATTGAGTATCAATTAATAATGATAAGGATTGTTGAATTGTATTTATGCAAGAGACTGTATTTTTAACAGATATTAAATCACTTAGTTCATTCTTAGATTTACTAATGTAAAAATTGTAAAGTGAATTAGTTATGTATGTGTTGGAAATTTGTAAGAATGAAAATAATTCAGATTGTGAGACTGGTGTTGGAATATTGTATGAATCTGATTCATTTATGTATGATGAATCATTGGAGATTTGAAAATATAATGATTTTGAATAATTTGTCAAAATTGTTGATAGTTTCTTGTAAATACGTGATACTAGTTGTGTAGATGTTGAAAATTGTAAAATGTATAATCTATTTATTGATTCAATTATTTTACTATCATTCTCTTCAATTTTAGTATCTAATGAAATTAAAGTTTCACTAAATAATAAATCAATTGGACCATTTAATTCGAGTTCATTAGTATTAACTTTTTGAAATAATTGAATATATTGATAAGTAATTGAATTAAAATAATCAGAATCAAAATTAATCTTTTGTGGAGTTAATGGGAAATTAATAACTGGGAAAAATCTGTAAAATTGTTCAATTGTATTTTTCAACCCTTTAATATTTGATTCATTCATACTTAATGATGACATATTATTTAATATATTACAAGTTATTTCAATCAATAATGAAATTTTTTCAATATCATAATGAAAATAATTCGTTATCTTGGATAATTCTATTAATAATTTTGATACATAGTATGTAGAATCTTTCAAGTTGATAACATTCTTTGATCCTTTAATATATGGAAATAAAGTTTTATAATATTCATTGTTTGAGCCTTCACAATAGATCTTTGATGATGCATTAATTAGATTTAATAGGAAATATTGATAATTTGAATCTAATTCTAAACACTCTCTAAGATCATCAGTAATAATATCTTTTGATATAGCTGAAAAATCAAAATTGATATAATTTAAGAATAATTCAAAACTTTCATTGTTTTCATTATATCTTTTCAAACTGTAAATAGATTGGAATATCTTTGTAAATTTTTTAATTTTACAATTTTCAATATTATATTTGATTTTCTCCTTACAGTATGTATTATTATAATATTCATAAGAGTCAGATAAAATTTGCAGTAAGAATTTAAATTTGATAAAATCTTTAGAATCAAAGGATAAAACATCATTGATTTTCTCTAATTCTAATTTCTTTTGTTCTAAATATTCAGTTGTCATATTAGTTTCAACTTTAGTTAAAAATTTTGAAATTTCCTTTAAAAATTTACTAGGATTTAATTTTGAACCTTGAAATGGGTATATTATATCTTCATTATCAATGAAAATTAAACTTGTTATTTTAATAATATCATCATCATTTAAATAACCTTTATCAATAATTTCATTTAATAATTGTAAACAATTTAATCTTGTACCAAAATCAGTTTCATAAATGACAATTTCAATCAATTTATTTTTGAAATATGATGTAAATTGTGATAATGATGAAACTGTAACTCTTTTTTTATAAATTTTAATTAAAACTTTAAAAACTTCTGCTCTAATATTTGAATCTTGATCAGTTAATAACCAACCAAGGTATCTTAGATAAAAACTTTCAGAAAACATTTCAGGATAATCATCCATCCATTCACCAAGATAAGCAACACATTTAATTCTAATTTCACTTGCAACATCTCTATATCTATGAGCAAATAATGTATTAAAGAAATCATTAATATAATTATCAACAATTTTCTTTTGCTTTTTATACATTTCAACATTATTATTAATTAATTTAATTCTATCATCAACAGCATCAATTTGTCTCTTTGTTTGCATTGAAACTTTTTTCTTTTTTGAATTATCAATTAATGATTGTAAACTATCATTCTCTTTTTTTAATTGTCTTAAAAATTTATCAATAAATTTTGAAGTATTAACTGATAATTTACATAACACTGATTGAATATTTAATCCGAAAATAGTTGAGACATATCTCAAAGCTCTAATATTAGAAGTTGACATTGAACCAATCCATTCTAATAATAGTTCAATCAATTCATTATCTTCCTCATATAGAGTACCAGATTCACTTGCGATTAAAATAATTGAAGAAATGAAAGATAATGCATTAATTGGGAATTCTTTCCAATCAATATTAGTTTTTTTACCTTTCTTAACAGGAGCGTATAACATCGGAAACTCATGATATTTTTGTCTTGCAAAAGAAGTTTGGATTTCACTAACTGTATCCTTAGCGGTTTCACTATTTGTAACATCATGACGACTTAATTGAACAATACAACCTGCTGATCTAAGTATAAAATTTAACAAATCCTTTAAGGCATCAAATTTAATATTTAAGTCATTAGTAATAAAATCATCAAACCATGATTGAGCTAATTGAGATGAGGTTAAATCACCATTACTTAATGATTGAAATATTGGATTTTCATTATAATCATCAATTTCATCAATATTTGAAGCAATTGTTGATTTATTACTTAATCTACTTGATGAATATGATCTTTTTAAAGGTTTTGATTTAGATCTTAAATTGGATTTAGATTTTGTTTTTGATTTATAAGATTCATCATTATCACTTGAATCATCCAAGAAATCTTCAATTTCCATTTCTTCTTCAATATCATCATCGTCATCATCATCAATTATAACACGCCTTCTTTTAGATGAGTTTTCAATTTGAGAAAGTTCTGTTAAGTTATCAAAACTAACAGCTTGACGTTTTCTTCTTCTTGTTGATACCATTTTTAAGGTAAGATCTGATGTTATTGTAGTATATTCTATGATAATTCAAAATGAATTGAATTGAGCATTACTTTTTAAAATAAAAACATGCATTGAAAGGTTACAAGAAATTTACGCGTTGCGGAATTTTAGGATTCCCATGTAGCGATATAAAATTTCCGGAGAATGGAGTTGTACAAGAATACTAAACTAATAATACTTCAAGATATACATGCATATTCAAATCAATGATTTCATGACATTTAAACGAAATATAAATAAATAAACAGACTATTTATAGTAGATAAATAAATAAATAAGTAAGTTAATAGATAAATAGATAAATAAATAAATAGATGTAATAGAGGGGGTTATAATTGTGTGAATATAATTATTATTCTGAATTGTAATCTAACTTAGTAAAAAATTCATTAATATTAGTATTATATTATTGTATTGTATATTTGATAGAATTAAACTTTTTTCCTTAACTTTATCTTATTTAATTAACTTATGGTAAAGCAATGTTTAAAGCTTCTAAAACTTCAACTTCAATTGAAGCTTCAGCTGCAACAAGTTCATCAGAAGAAGTAGCATTTTTTTGAGCTTCAGCTAATAAAGTTTTAACAGAAGATTTATCGAAAGCATCTAATGGGAAAGCTTCAACTGAAGTAATTGAAATTTTTGAATCTGGTAAAACTGAAACGAAACCACCAGAGATGAAAAATTTTGAAGAAGTTGAACCTTCTAAAACTTCAACGACACCTGGTTTTAATTGTTCAACAATTGGAACATGATTTGCTAAAATACCCATATCACCTGATAAAGCTGGAACATTAACTTGTGTAACTTCCTTATTTGTGAAAATTGTATCATGTGGCATAGAGAATGATAATTTTAAAGTTGAAGCAGCTTCTGCATAAGTTCTAACAGCATTAACTCTGTTAACCTTTGAGACGGCTCTGATGGTTTGTCTGAACATTCTGGATGTGTAATGAGATAACTATATCAATCAATCGAAGACTATTATATTTAATATCCAATATATATATCAATATAATAATAATACTAAACCAACTTACTAAGTATTTTTCGAAATTCAAGTATTTCGCTCTCAATGGCAATTTTGATTGGTCGTCTTTTGATTTAGTAAAATATATGGTAAATATGTTGGTGCACTGGTGTATAAATTGGTGAAGTTGCTTATGTAATTTATTGTGTGTAGTCGCGTCTGTTTTATTTTTTTTGGGATTATGTAATATAATATTCTTTTATTAAACTGTTACTACATGAATTAATTCAATTGAAGAAGAGCAAGAGTTATATTATATATATATATGGGAAATTAACATCTATTTGGGCAATGGAGAACTTATTAGACACTGCTGCTGATAATATCTTTATCACTATAGCTGGTATTTTGGATGCAGCTACTTATAGACTTTCTAAAACTGCTATTGATATGACAATACCAAATAATAATGATACTTTATTAGCTCCATTATCAGAACAATTAACAAATGATTATAATGTTTTCAATCAAGTAATTGATGATTATTATATGGATTTATTAAATTGTAAATATATTCTTGAAAGTGTTAAAATAAAAAATTCAAAGGAAGCCCTCTTGAAAGAGAAAAGGGAACAACAAAAACTTCGACAAGATTCTGAAAAATTGAAAATTGATCATATTGCTAATAATAATGGTACCTTAAATAATAATAACAATACTAATGCTAATGATATTAAACTTGAATCAGAATCTAAAATTTCATCTAATAACAATGAAAATATCAATATTAATATCAATAATAATGTAAATAATCAAAATGATATGATAATGAACCTTGATTTAGATAATTTTGATTTTAATTCAAATGGTGTTTCAAATGATTTTAATAGTAATGATGCCACAAATGATATAATGGATTTCAATTTTGATAATGAACCATTAGGTAGTTTAACTAATGATATAAATAATGAACAACAACAACAATCTTTACCTCAACAATCATTACCTCCGCAACTTTCACAACCTGCTAATTCTGAACAACCTCAAGATCTTATAACCACTGATACCAACATTAATAACAACATTAATGATCTTAATAATTTGGATGATCTTAATGACCTTAATGGTATTGAAGGATTAAATGATATTAATGGTTCTAATGATGTAAATAATATGAATGATTCAAATGCAAATTCTTACATGAATTTTGAACAAGATGGTGAGTTAGATGATTTAAATTTAGATTTCTTACAAGATGATGAAATGGGAGATTTAATGCAAGATATTGAAGGTTTGGATAATAATAATAACACTAATAATACAAATAATACAAATAATAATACTAACAATAGTACTGATAATAATATCAATGGAAATAACGCATCTACATCTGACAATAAAATTCAAGATGAAGATTTGGCACCTGACCAAATGGAAGAATTGTTTAGTCAATTTGATGAAATTGTTGGTAATAAATTATAATTGTCTAAATAAAAACAAATGGAAACTTATAACTTTTTATCAATGTGTATATTAAGTGTATTATAGTTATAGAAATAAAGTAAATTATTCAATAAAAGTGTATTAATATTAATATTATTATAAATATATTCTGAATATATTCTGACTGGCAGATTTATAAATTAGGGAAATAAACAAGAAACAAAAGTATAAACAAAAATCAAATTAGGAATTACTCCTTGGTAAATCTACTACAACATCCTTGCTTTGGAGTATCTTTAAATGCATAAGTTGAAGTTGTATCAGTTAAACTAACAATTTCTTTATTACCAGCTTTTCTTGCTTCACTTGTTGTCATTGCATGTGATGGTAAAACATCTAATGCAGGATTTTCAAGGAAGAAATGTCTTGGTCTTAACATAAATGTAATTGGTTCAGCTGGCATTAATGGGAAATCTTCAGGTGCTGGGAAATGTGAAATACCAAATGTATGGAACATTAAAATATCTGAATTTTCAATATTATCACTACCATCACCAATCCATTTTCTCATACCAATATTACCATCACCTGACCATTGAGGAACATGATCACCACTTGGATATAATCTATCTTCTTCATATTTAATAACTTGAACTGTATTATGTGCCCATGGTGCTCTTTTATAAACTAATGAACCTGGTTTTGCAAATAATGGTGGACATTGGAATGAAACTAATTTATATGATGGATGTTTACCTGAAAATTCATTAACCTTATTTGGATTAAATAAATCCCATGTTCTACCATTTGAAAATTGTGTTAAAGAATCATTAACTGTCTTAAATGGTTTTGATTTTGCATAAAAACCATTACCATACATATTTTCTGGTGAACCTAATGGTTCCTCAGCAGCAAAACCATCAACAACTGCAGCTGAATTACCATCACCATCAATTCTTGGATGAATTCTTAATGCAAATAAATGTTGATGATTATGTGCATTAACATTTGGATAAACTCTACAACCCCATTTACCTGGTTTTTCACCTGCTTCATCATCTAATTGATAAGTATTTAATATACCAGTTAATTTAACATCTAATCTAATTGCACCATCTTGTAAGAAATTCCAATAAATACAATATTCATAATTTGCTGCAGTAAAAATTTGTGAAATAATTAATCTTGTACTTCTTGTAACAATTGAAGTACCAAAAGAATCTCTAAAATCAGAATGTTTAAATAATAAACCATCATCTTCTTCATGAATACAAACTGCATGTTTAACAGTAATTGGATCACCTGCTCTATCAGCAAAATGTGCATCTAAATAATGAATAACACCTTTACAATCACAACCTAATGATAATGGATTTGTCATATAACCTGCACCATATTCACCAATATCTAATGCATGTTTTCTTTGATGTGGGAAATCTGGTGAACCATATGGAACAATCATTTCAGAAAGTGAAATTCTATGGAAAATTGGTCTATTATTACCATGATCATTATAATGAATATCACTTAAAACAATACCTTCTCTATAATTAAAACCAATATGGAAATTAAAGTTATTCCAATACATTAAATTACCATCCATTTTAAATGAGACACCTTCAGGTTGAGTAACATTAATTGGAGTTAAACCTTCTCTCATTTTACCATATTTAGCAATCATATCCTTTGGATAAAAATTAGCATTTGGATATTTTGAAACTTTTCTTCTTCTATTTGGAATATCAATATAGATAACTTTCTTTTCTTCAGTATCAACAATTGGACAGAAATCTAAAGGATGAGAATATTGAGAATCATCTTCATCATGTCTATAATAAACTAAAGCTTGTTGTAATCTTTTACTTGTACCCCATCTTTCATCATAACCAATAGTCCAAGGATCACAATAAACTTTATGCATTTCATTTGCTGGAATACCAACAATTTCACATTGTTTAATAACATTTGGATCTTTTCTAATAATTTCTTCAGTACCAACTAAATCTTCAACAGTTAAAATTGGTTGGGAATTTGCTAATGGTTGAACAGTTAAAACTTGCATATTAACTAAATCAACTAAACCATCTTTAATACCTGGAACACCTTGTTCAAGTATAACATAATAAACAATTCTTGGTGGGAATGGACCATTTTTTTCTTTCCAATCTAAATAAGCACGCTTTGTTGGTTCCTTAAGAGTAATTGTATTGAAAGAAATAGTTTTACCATCAAAATATTCTTTAATAATATCAGTTGCAGCTTTAATTTCAGTAACTGATAAAGGATCTAAAGGATGAGCTGGTTTTTGTAATGGAGCAACAGATGACTTTGCTTGACCTGCAATTTGTGATAATCTATTCATTATTGCAAGTTAATTGTTTCTTGTTTGGATATAGAAAGAAAATAGAGAGGATTAAAATATTTCAAAACTTAATAAATCAAAGACATAACATCTCTTTTATATAGTTTTAGATGAATAGAATTTGTTTGAATAATTTAACAATATTTTCTGTTATCAAGTGTAGATAAAATAGATTAAATTTAAAAAATAGATAAAACATGCGTCGTGTATCCTAAAAGGGTAATAAGATCCGCAGTCTGAGGATGCTTAAATTGACGAGCCCCCTCCCAAAACTTAGCGCTTCCTCCTTCTGAAAAGGGAAACTTTAAGCACTTTACTAATATCCAATAGCATGATTATTTTATCATTAAATTATTGCATCTCCTATGGTAACAATGTTAGATGATTGGAGTGTAATGATAAGGAATTATTTTCCATAACTGGAATTATACTATAGTGATGATATTAGTTATTAGGATAGATAATGGATTTACTCGGATTGTAAGTAGGTTTCCTTTTAGAGATGTTTAATATTACATAACAAGTAAGCTTAATTATTTGAAAAGTAAAAATTAAATCAATGAATTGAGTAATCTTTCCCGATAAATATACTCATCTTGTATCTTGTATATTTTGTTATTTTAAGCTTGAATTACAGTGAAATAAAAAATTTCAAAAAAATAAAGGGGTCAACTGGGAATTGAACCCAGGGCCTCCTGCACCCAAAGCAGGAATCATACCACTAGACCATTAACCCTCTTACGTAAAAATAATTTTTTCGTGTCTTTTCAAGATTGTATTCTTGATTACGTAATCTGGAAATATGTATTAAATTTAAAAAGAGCTATTCATTTTTAATTAATTAATGATTTACAATGGTGAAATCTTTTACAACGTTTTAGAGTACATTATTAAACATCAAAATATAGAAAATATTCCCTTGATAAATACTCCATTGTTCAATTTAAGAAAAAATAAATTTTTATACAAAGTCATATAATGAACCTAAACAAAATGCGGTTAACTTACCTCCATTTTTAGTCCTCTACATAATTACAATACCATATATATTCAAACACTGCTCACATTAATGTACATCATCTATATATTTATATCATAATAATACATTTTAATAATAATATTATTATACCAATAAAGCGGAGATAAATTTTCAAAGTGCGGAAAATTTCTTTTTTCATTTAAAATTTAAAAATTTCATTTTTTCACCGTTAAAGTAAAAGTGACAGGTTTTGGGCGTCTCTCTTCTTTGATCGATTTATTATCGATTGTTGTTTGACCATTCCTTTTCCTTTGGGTTTCTATTCCATCTACATCTTTTATCTCTTATTTAACTACCCGCTTTTTTTGAATGGCTACAACTTTACCAATATCTGCTTTAGGTAATCTCGACTCTACTGGAAATAACATTAATATTAATCAACAATTATCAAATCAAGGCTCATCCACAATTTCAAATATTTCCAAAACTGCAAGTTTGTTAAATTTAGATATACTTATTAGAAATACCGATGATGTTAATAAACTTAGTAAATTATTCCCATTTTCAATTGAAATAACTGAAAAGATTATTTCTTATGCATATTATATGGATGCTCCTCATGTTATAAATGAGCCTTCAACGTATAATGAAATTTCGATTTCAAATAATGAGAATAATTATAATAATAATATTGATGAAATTGAAAAAACTAGAATTTCAAGTACTGCTAAGAATTTAACTCTCGGTAGATTCTCAAATCTCGATAATTTAATGTTAGTCAATTCAGGATTCCTTTATCTATGTCGTCAATATCAATATAAATATTGTAAATTTATTAGATCTTTTGCATTCAGTAAATTTTTAATGAATTTAATAAATACTAATGAATTAGCTGATTATGTGGAATATTTAGATTTCCAAGAATTTACTGCAGTTGGTTTAGGTAAATCCATTGAATCAATTTATAAAATTCCAAATTTAACAAATATTACATTATTAAAATGTCTTGAATTATGTAGTAAAAACTTGAAAACTTTATTATTAAGTGAGAGTGTTGATACTGATATAAGTTATGAAATTTTACAATATATTTTCAATAATTTGAAAAATTTAAAATCTTTAGATTTTTGTGGTTTTTCAAATGATAATTTAATTGACTATTTTGATAAATTAACTTTAAATTATAATTTGAAAATTGAAAATTTATCATTTCATGAATGTCTTGATTTCCCTTCAACTGTTTATGATAAAATTTTGAAATTTTCACCAAATTTGAAAAAATTAGATTTAGCTCATACTCAAGTTACTTTGAAAACTTTAAATCAATATTTAAATGAAAATACAAGATTAACTCATTTATCATTACGTAAATGTTCTCAATTAGGTACATTTCAAGAATTTTTAAAATTTTTACAACATCCAGCTGTCTGTGGTGTTAAAATTGATGATGATGAAGAGGAAGAAAATAATAATACCAGTAATAAAACAATCAAAACTTCAAATGATATATCAAGTTTACGATGGTTAAATTTACAACAATGTTTTTCAAGTGAAACTTTAAGTAGTGAAAGAATTGATACAATTTTACAAATTTTAGCTGATGGTGCACCAAATTTAAGATACTTAAATTTAAATGGATTTGCAAGTATTAATGGTGATCATATTAAAAAGATAAGTGAAAATTTTACAGAATTAGAGAGTTTAAGTATTTGTGATGTTAATTTAGATTTTTCAAATTTTGAAGATTTACAAATTTTAAGTAGTTTAAATTGCTTAAATAAATTAAAATTTTTAGATATTTCATCAAGTACAAGAACTGTTGCAAAATTGAAAAATATTATACTTGAATTAAGAAATATTGAAATCTTTGAAGTTAAACCTTCATTAACTGATAATTTATCACATGTTTTCAAATTAAAAATTTATGATAATTTAAATTTTAATAATAATTATATAATTGATCAAAATGATCAAAATGAAGAATATTGGAGAGTTTTCAATAATAAAGGTATTTCAAGAAGAAGTTGGGTTCATAGAATCTTAAATAATAATGATAATCAATTTTATGATAATTATGAAACTGAAACTTCAGGTGCAAGATTAGTTGAATGGGATATTAATACAGGCGAATTAGTTTTAAATAGAATTAAAAGGTTAAATTTATTAGGTTATGCATGTGTTAAAATTAATTGTTGTGATGATGTTGGTTATGCTGTACAGGATGAAGATTTTGGTAATGATTTAAGTGTACGTGGTTTATATAAATATTACTCACTTAATATGTGAGTATGTTGTAAAGAAATGAAAGTGAATATTGGGTAAAGGTTTTTTTTATCAAGGGATAAAATGAAATGAAATAATATAATATAAAATAATATAATGTAATATGATATCAATATAAATAGTTTGAATAGGCGTTGTTTTTTTTGAAGAATTTGTATAGCTTTTATAAAACTGAATTTAAAATTGAGAATAAGAAATACGTATAAGCTGTTGAGCCGACCATGAAAATAGGTTTGAAAAAAAATATTTTTCATGAACTTTTATCTTTTAATTTATTCAAATTTAACTTCTTTCTATACAAGACAATGGTTGGATTCAGAGGCAATAGTCGAGGAAATATGAGAGGTAAAGATTTTGGTAGTAGGGGTGGCAGTAGAAGTGGATTTAGAGGAGGAAGAGGTGGTAGTAGTTTTGATAGAAGAGGTGGTAGAGGTGGTGGTAGAGGTGGTAAAGGTAGAGGAGGAAGTTTTGAAGGTAGAGGTAGAGGTGGATTCCGAGGCGGTAGAGATGGATTTTCTAATAGAAATGATTATAGAAGTAAACCTAGACCTAGATTAAATTCCAACTCAGATTCTGATTCAGCACCTGAGGAAACCAATGGAAGATTCATTGATAATCAAATTGATTCAGAAGCTGAATCGGGATCAGGATCAGAATCTGAAGAGGATGATTTTTTTAGTGAAGATGAAAAATCATTTAAGAAACCAACTAATGGACAAATTAAGAAGAAAAACAATAAACATGCACCAAAGGAGACCAAAATTAGTAAACGACCTGTTAGTGTTGTACGAGACATTCCAGGACTTGAGATTAAGAAAGATTATACAGGAGATGGATCAGTTGGAGGATTATTTGGTAATAGAGATGTTAGATTTGATACTGCATTAGGTAAATCTGTTGATTATGAAGTTGTTAGAAAACAATATGCATTTTTAGATGAATATAGGGAGAAAGAAATTTCAGAAATGGAGAAAATTCTTAAAAATAAGAAATTATTGAGTCGTATGACAGATAATGAAATTGATGAAATGAAATATAAATTACAAAGTACAAGATCTAAATTAGATTCATTAAAGAAAAAGGATAGAGAGAAGGAAGCATTAAGAGGTTATTTAAAGAAACAAAAAGAAGAAAATGGTGGTATGAAATTCTTAACTAGAGCAGAGAAGAGGAAAGTTGTACTTGTTGATAGATTTGAGAGTATGGATAGTAGACAAAAGAATAAATCAATTGAACGTAAACGTAAGAGAAAGCTTGGAAAGGAAATGCGTGCATTGGAATTTGGAAGTTAGTTTTACATCTAATATTATAATTTACTTTTTTATAATAATATAAGTTTTAAAATATAAAATATAAAATTTGTTTTAAACACTATCTAAACATTTAAACATAAAGTTATATTACATCAATGCAAAATATAATATAATATTATTATATTATATTATAGAAGAACAATTAACAACTAATTAATTAATTAATTAATTAATGCTCTAAAATTTGAAGATTACCAGTAATGACGACATTTTCAAGAATTGAACCATTTGGAATATCTATTTTTTGACCATCAGAACAAACTATAATAACAGTACCCTTCAACTGAATACCTTTACCAAAGAAGACATTACCAGTAACTGTTAAATGATCTAATTCAATAATTTTTGGCATATGAGGAATTCTCTTTTGAAAATTTGAAACTTTCTTAAAATCTGAACCTAATTTAATTAATGGAGCACCACCAAATCTTAAATTATTCATAACTAAAGTACCATGTTGTAAATTAAATAAATCTGATTTAACTAATAATAAATCAGAACAAGTTTTAACTGGCAAAAATCTTGATCTTGGAACCACGACACCATGAGCATTATTAAAATATCTAATTGCTGCACCAACAGCAGTTTCTAATTGTATAACTGACATATCTGAATTACCAACAGTAATTGATTTTTGATTTGGAATAATTTCTAATTGTAAAGAATTTGATTCAACTAATCTTTTAATTGCTCTCAAATTGATCCATAAATTATTTGTATTAAAATTAGTAAACTTTTTAATTGATTTAAATTCTTCAACATGATCTTTTGGAACTTGAGCAATTTCTAATAATCTAATTTCACCATTATAATTAATTAATGTACCACCTTTAACATCAGCTCTAGTTTTATCAGTTAATTCCATTATATATTCAGAACCAGTTTCTATCATATGATTTAAAATTTTAGAATCAACAGTTGCACCTAAATTATCACCATTTGAAACAAATAAAATTTCTTTACCTTCTTGTAATAAAGAATCTAATACACCAGAGGAAACTAAACTTTCAAATAAATCACCATGACCTGGTGGATACCAAGCATCTAATTTATCATCAATACTTTTTGGAACTGGTAATAAATTATCTTTAAAGATTCTAGGATATCTTGATTGATTAAAAGTTTTAATTCTAATTCTATGAGATTGATATTTTTTAACGATTAATTCAGTATCTTTATCAGTATTAAAGGAATTCATTAATAAAAGAGGGACATCAGTATCAAAAGTCTTATTTAAAAATTCAATTTGTCTAACTGATAAATCAAGGAATGATTGACCTTCTCTAACTTCAATAACAGATTTTGGACCAACACAACCCATTGAAGTACCTAAACCACCATTTAATTTTAGGACAGCTAATTTATCGAAATTTTTATTTGAAGAATCATCATTTAAAGTTGAATAAGGGACAACTTCATTCTTTGATGGTGAAGAGATTAAATCCCAATCAATTGTCTTTGAAGATGAAGCTTTATCATTAAGATATCTTCTAAAGAGGGCAAAGAAAGAATCCATTTCATTTTCGAATCTTAATTTAGTTTCATTTGAATAATTATCAGATGCATTTGATGAATCAACTAAAGAATTTAATGCATTTCTCATTTGAGAAGCTGCAACATTAGAACTAGCATTTTCAAAAGCAAATGTGGATTGAGACTTTGCGTGTTTAGACATGGTTGTAAAAGAAAAGAAAAGAAAGGAAAAGAAAGGAAAAGAAAGGAAAGGAAAGGAAACAATCAAAAGAAGAAAAATAGAAAACAAGAATAAATGTGGGATGAGCCAACTATAAATAAAAAAGCAGTAATAAATTGGAAATCAGCAAATTTCCATAATAAATTAATTGAGGGACACAGAGAGAGAAGAGAGACCGGGGGAGAGAAGGGCAAAGCACGTTCTTTTTCTTATTGGTGTGTTATATATATATATATAATTATAATTATAATTATAATATATATTCATCTACTTCATTATGGACTATTCCACTTGGAAGAAGAACTCTCCCTATAACTACCATCAGATACAGACATCATCACTCTTATGGCCCTCTTTAGCTATAGATTGGTTACCAAACACTTGTAGAAACGCGTCTAAGAACTCCTCAAATAAGGATCAGGATGTTACTACTTCTAATAACATATCACATGTGGAGAAATTAGCTATTTCAACATTCTCTAATAAAGTTAATTCAATTGAATCTTTAATACTAGTTAATGCTAATATAATTGATTTAAATAATTCATCAAATTTACAAAATTTTGATTATTCAATTGATAAGGGAGAATTTAATTATTCCCTTCCTTTACCTCATTTAAAGAATACAAAGGAATTACATAAAATTAATGATGTATTAATTGATGAACCAGAAATTAAAACTGTCTCTAATTCAATAGGTTTACAACAACGTATACCTCATAATGATGATATAAATAGAATTAAACATTGTCCTTTACATTCAGATTTAATTGCAACTTCTTCAGATTCTGGTTTGGTTCGTATATTTGATAGAACTCGTAAACCAAATAATTTTAATATAAAAGATTTAACGAATATTAATAATTATAATATTGATAATGATAATAATGATACCAACAATTCTACTAATGAAGCTTGTGATATATTACTTAAATATCATACATTAGAATCTTGGACATTAGATTGGAATCCTACTAAATTCACAATTGCAACAGCTGCAAATGATGGTATAATTGCAATTTGGGATTTACAATCACAATTTTATCCACCCCCAAAGAAGAAATTCTCAACTTTAACAACAAATCAAACTTGTACATTAACTGAACCAATATTAAATATACCTGCACATAATTACGGTGTTAATGAGATTAAATGGATACCCGATCATAATTCATTAATTGCATCTGTTGGTGAAGATGGTAAATGTACTATTTGGGATATACGAAATCCTTCATCATCTCAACGTGTTAAAGAATTTACCAGTAAGGAACCTTTAAATACAGTTGATATTAATCCATTTAATACATTACAATTGGTTTCAGGTAGTTCAAATACTTCAATTAATATATTTGATGCAAGAAATGATTCTGTTCCAATTACAAATTCAACTCAACATAAAGATTCTATTACTGCTACTAAATATTCACCTAATAAAAGAAACCTTATTGTTTCATCATCCGTTGATTCAACAGTTGTTTTGTGGAATACTGAAGATCTTACACCTATATTTGTTCATGGAGGTCATTTACTCCCTGTTAATGATGTTACTTGGGCTCCTGATATAAATATTCCAACACTTGCTTCCTGTAGTAATGATAACTCTTTACACATCTGGCAACCCATCTTACCTACTATATAATATATCTATGATATTATATAACTACCTATCTATAAACCGTGTACAATATATATATATATATATATATAACCATCATTATTATCATAGAAAAGAAAGAGATAATAAGAACAACGCGGTAAGTTACATGTTTCAATTGCTACTGTCACCAGGTACAATATACTCCTTCTTCTACTATCACAGACAACCATGGTATCTAGTAGTGCAAAGAAGTTTATTGTTCTTATATGTGTAGTTCTTGGGATTACTGCAACTATTGGGATGACACCAGTTATACAACAAAAAAAATTACTTAAACATATGTCATCATTATATACAACTGATAATGAATCAGATAATTTAGAGATGATGGATGATTTAACTCAAGGTGATAAAGTTATTGTTAAACCAGACGATGCAAAGAAGGAAATACTTAATGTTAAATTAGATGGTAAACATAAAGGTCAAGTGATACCTGCAGACTCTAATGAAATGACTTATGATGGTGAAGATTCTGATGATTCACTTGTTGAAGATGAAAAAGTAGAGGAAATACTTAATGCTGCTCCTTTAATGTAAATTTAAGTATAACTTCTATGATATTTGTATAATAATTATATAATATATTATAAAGTATGTCCTAAATATAATCTATACCTTCTCAGCTCCACTCATACGAACAGCTGCACCATATTTTTGTAATTTTGTTAATAATGCATCACCTGCCTTAATTAATGTATTATATTGTATATTTTTATTATCACTTTTATTAGTTTCAACAATACCTTCAACTTTATCAATAACACAATTTAATTTCTTATTAACAATAAATTTACTTAAATCATTATCAAGAAATTCAACACTTACACCAAAAGATTTTGACATTGAAATTAATGATAATGAACGATAACTTTCAAGTAATTGAGAATAAGCACGACAACGAATTTCTCTCATATAATAATTACAATGTTCAAATAAATATTTATCCTTTTTCAAAATTAAATCATAAGTTTTCAACAATGCAGGGAAAAATTTATTATATTCAGTTGAATAAATACTTTTAACTAATTCAAAAATTGGTAATAATTCTTCATTTGTTGAATTAATTGATAAAATTTCAGGACTTTCAATTAATTTATTCTTTAAATCTGGTCTTTCAAATATAATTGATCCACAAATTAATGAATATTGTGCAATTTTTTCATATGATGTTAATTCAGTTGATGTAAAGGTTGTTAATGATTCATTTAATAACTTACATGCTTCTTCAAAATTTCTAATTGACATTAAATAAATACCATTATATGTCTTATATCTATTCTTTCTCTCCCAATCACCCCCCTTTTCAATAAATTCATTAGATTTATCTAAATATTTCTTTGTAAATTCTAAATCATTATAGAAAAATCCAATTCTTGAAATTAATAAGTATAAATCAATTTTTAACCCCGTACTTGGTGCTAATTCAATAGTTTTCAATGCTGTTTCCTCTGCATTTATTTTGTCACCAATTTTAGCATAATATTCACCTAATTCTGTCCATTTCTTTAAAAGATCCATTTCTGATTCATCCTCCTTTTCAAGTTTTTCAATATCTTCCTTGATTTTCTTAATATTTTTTTCACTTTCACTTAAGATAGAATCATAAATACTTTGATCCCATTCAAGTCCTTTTAAATGAATATCATAGTATAAATAATGATAATATGATGACATATTTTCCTTTACTATTGATGAAACAATAGATTCAATCAATTGCTTATTATTATCTTCATGTTGTGCAAGAAAGACAGTTTCCGATACTTTGAAATTAGGTATAGCAGCAGTTATAACTTCAGTCATTATTACTCAACAGGAAGACCAAAACAAAGTATTTGCCACCCACAAAAGCAAAAGAAACCACCACTGTTAAAGGTTTCTATCTTACAAAATTTCACTTTTCATAGTCGCTCTTCCAAATATATCATGTTTCTTAGAAGACCACCTCTTTTTGATCTTTTTGATGAGATCATTAGGAGTATTATAGATGTCAGTGGATATATTAGACACTATACAGCGAGATATACACAGTGCAGGTCTCTCTATTGAGAAATATAGTGTGGAAGATGTGGAAACTGTGGAGGGAATGGATGATTCTAATATGAAAATCATGGAATTATTAAGTAAAATTGAAATTGATATATCTCAATTACAATATGAAATAATACCAATTTCAACAAGTGATAATAGAAATTTATTAGAATATGAGTTGTTTCAAAGTAAAGAATTATTGAAAGATTTATATGTAAGGTATAGAATGAAAAAAGTTGATGAAAAGAGGAAATTTAATGAAACATTATATTTAAAATCTTTCACAAAGGGAGAATTATCAATTAAGAATAATAATAATGATGATGATTATGGAATGATAAATGAATATGATGATGATGATCAATCAAATACTGAAGGTTTAAATGATGAAAAATTAGAGGAATTGAGTAATCAAGAGAGATTATTAAGACAAAATACTAAATTAACGGATAAACTTCAAAATGTTAATGCATTAATGAAATCAACACTATTAGCTGGTGAAATTAATATATCAGAATTAGATATTTCAACAAATTCAATATCTAATTTAGGTGAAAGTTATGCATTTTTCGGTGATGTATTAAATAAAACTAATGGACTTGTTAAATCAATTAATAAAGCAAGTAAAAGTGAAAGAGCAATGATTTATCGTTCATTATATTTCTTTATATCAGTTTGTTGTTGGATTCTTTGGCGACGAATCTTTAAGAGACCTGTGTTATTAGTATTATGGTTGATTTTATCTCCATTGAAACTGTTCTTTAGATTTAGTTCAAGTGGTAATACGGTGATTGATTCAACTAGTGTAGTATCAAGTTTAATATCTCAAACTATATCTACAACACTTGAAACAGCTACTGATATTATAACAGAGGTATCATTAGATAGAGATGAATTATAAATATTTTAGATTAATATATAATATACTGTTTATTTGTTGATTATTTCTATAAAAATTCTGATGGGTATATTTCCCAATATTAACTATGACACAATTAATTAATTAATAATCATCACCTCTTGAAACAACTTCCTTTCTTGTTGGTTGTAATAAAACTGTATGTTCATATTGAGCGGTATAACAACCTTTAATATCAACTAATGGAGGATGTTCACTTAATAAACCTTCCTTAACTAAAGAATTTAATGCAAGTAAGTATTTTTCTTCACCAATTCTATCTAAATAACGTCTACAAAATGGTAAAGTACCAAAATTTTTATCAATTGTATCCATTAATTTTCTTGCTCTATCTAATCTAATAGTTGCATTAATTGGAGGTTCAAAACTTTTCATATAATGAGAACATTCACCACTTTGATTAACATAACCTTTACCAGTTGAACCAAAAGTTTCAATTGCAATTGTTTCATTTTCCTCTAATTTAGTTGGATCACCATTTTTAACAATTGGAATACTTTTACCACCATGAATTCTACGATTTAAAATTGTATGACCATTTAAATTTCTAATACATTTAATTGGATAAATTTTACCATCTAATTCAATTTCATGAGATTCCATAACTTCTTCAACTGCTTCACCAATATCAGTTAATCTAACATCAATACCAGCAGTTTTAATACCTGTATTAGTTGCTTCTTTAACAGCTTTTAATAATGGATCATACTTATCATTAAAGGTATGAGTGAATGCACAATCAATTATATAACCATCGACATGAACACCAAAATCAACTTTCATAACATCATCATAATTAAGAACAGTTTTATCACCTGTATTTGGTGTATAATGAGCTGCACAATTATTTAATGAGACACCAGTTGGGAATCCCATACCACCCTTTAATGAATCATTTGTACCTGACATTTCTCTAACTTGATTTTCAATCATTTCAACAATTTCAATCATTGTCATACCAGGTTTCATATTCTCCCTTGCATATTTTCTAGCTCTTCTATGAATTTCTGCACCTTTTCTAAATTTATTCCATGTTTTTTCAGCTTCCTCTAAATTAAAATCAGCTCTAATTTCTTCATCTGTTGTACGCTTAAGATTATAATCTTGAAATTCACCCTCTGGATAAACACCTCTATAGATATTACCAATAGAATTTTCAAAAACTTGTGCTGGTTTCTTATTCTTCTTCTTCTTCTTTTTCTTTTTATCACCAGAACTTGATGCATTTGCAACATTATTATCAATTACAACATTAACAGGTTCATTCTCAGTAGAAAGAGATTCTACCTTTTGCACAATTTCCTCAACAGCACCTGTACCTTCAGACATAGTTAATAAATTATCTATCCTATGTAAATAATTTTAGAAAAACCATTCATGCATATAAAAGCAGTGAAAATTGGAAACGCCCTATAATTATATAAGCGACTCTTTCAAAAACTCCATTTTTTTCATCAACATTTTCCAATGAGCATGAAAGTAATATATATATAATATAGCTGTTAAGGTTCTTTCTTTTGAATCTATTTTCCGTAGACAGACAACGATGTTCCTCTTTAAGACTGCCGCATATACTACTAGAAATGTGTCTAAATCATTATGGAGACCATCTGTTTTAAGAAACAATAGTACAAAATCAAAATTAAATGCTGAAAAGGATATTAATTCAGTTGATCAAATGATTAAAAGTATAAAAGAGAATAAATCATCAGGACTTAGCTTTAGTGCAAGTGAATCATCAATTATCCATAATCCTTATGAATTTGCAACAAAACATATTATCCAAGATAAACTAGCTGGTCGTTCAGTTATTGTTGCAAGAGGTGAAATTGATAGAGCAATTTCACGTCTTGATATTTTAGTTAAAACTAATAAACTTAGAGAAATTAATTTTAGTCAAAGATTCTTTATAAAACCAAATAAGAAACGTTTGGCTAAGAAAGTTGCTAATCGTAAAAGAGTGTTCGAAAATGGTATTGCTAAATTATTTAGTGTCGTTAAAGATGCTGTTAGAAAAGGTTATTAATTATGTATACATCCCTCTCTTACTTTATTATCTCTTGTTTATAGGTATAAATATCTGTTATAAAAATAATTACCATTATTATTAATCTATTATACCATCATTTAAATTTTCCATTGCTTCCTTAATCAAATGACTACCCTTTGGATCTAAATTTAATGCAATCGTAAATTGTTTAACAGCTTCATGTTTCCTACCATAAAATTTGTATAATTTACCCAATAAGAAATGAACACTTGCTTCATCTGGAGCTAGATTCTCTAATTTCTCAAAATCTTTTAATGCATCTTCATACCTTTTCAAATTATATAATATTTGTGCTTTCTTAAATAATGCTAACATTGATAATGGTTGAAGTTTAACTGCAAATTCATATTGTTTTAAACTTTCCTCTCTCTTACCCAGTTTCTCTAATACCATACCAACACAACAAATTAAAATTACATTAACAGGATTAATCTCAACTGCTTTCCTAAAATGATATTCTGCCTTATGGAAATCACCTAATTTTAAATAAACCATTCCAATACCATAAAATGCATTATAATGATGTTTATCTAAAACAATTGCATTTCTAAAACTATTTAATGAATTCTCAAATGAATCAGTTGCTAAATATTCATGTCCCTTTAATGTGTATGCATATGAACATTTGGTATCAAATTCAATTGCTTTATTGAAACATTTAATTGCATCCTCTGGTTCTTTCTTAAAACTAAATAAATTGCCAATACTTATCCAAGTATTTGGATGTTTATCATCAATTTCAAATAATTCATGTGAAAGAAAACTTAGCTCGATTTCTTTATGTAAATGCCATAACAATGTGGAGTAAATTTCCATATCCTCTAATCTAGTTCTATCAATTTTACGTAATTTTTCAAAATAGTTTTCACTTTCTTCATAATTAACAATTTCAAAATGTAATTTACCTAATTTTGATAAAATATACGGTGTGTTTCTTTCATTTTCAGGTAATGAGTCAAATATTCTGATTGCTTGGAAACAATCAAAAGAATTAAATGCTGAAATACCTTTACCAATTTTACAATAAATATTCCTTATATATTCATTTCTAACTGCTCTATTAGTTGATGATGATTTAGTATTTGTATTTGTATTAGCAGTGTTACTATTATTAGTTTTGTTATTATTGTTATTATTGAATAAATTACCCTTTTCCATATTGTGAATTTTAAATATCTCATCAGTAGCATTATTTATAATTGAAGTATCAATTGTATCTCCACTATCCTTTTTGAAAACATCTTTTATATCCTTATTTAAAATATTACTACCATTATGTATTAAGCGTGAAGTAATTGAAGTATTTCTCTTTGTACCATTTGAAAGAAATGAATTAATATTTATATTGTTGCTGTTGTTAGTACTATTGCTATTGCTATTGTTATTATTATTATTATTATTATTATTATTATTATTAATATTATGCAAGCTTTTAGAAGTTTTAAAAGTCTTCCTTGAGAACGACTTTCTGTTCAATAATGATGATTTACTTATTGGAGTCATAAAGTTTGATTCAGGTGAACTGGTTGTTATTGTTGGTTTAGTAATTGGAGTTTTGAATAATGGATTATTACTTATTAATTCATCTAATTCATCATTATCATCATCATCATCATTATTATTATTATTATCATTAATAATTATATCATCATTAAGATCATTCTCCCCATTAATTAAAAAATCCCCATTATTTTTATAAATCGCATCAACATCAACTTTAACACCTAATTTACATAATTGTTCTAAAGCTTCAAAGATATAAGGATTTACTTTAAGTACATTTGAATAATGTATAGTTGCTCTTGGAATATCACCAATTGATGAATATAATTTACCTAATAAAAGATAAAATGCAATTGAATCGGGTATAATATCATAATTATAATTATTTGATTCCCACATATTCATTGTTCTTAATAATATTCTAATACCATCAATTTCTTTACCTAGTTTTAATGAACATTGAGCGAAAATATATGCACAACCTATATGTAACTGAGCATTATCACAAGTTATATTATATGCAGTTTTTAATTTCCCTCTCTTGTATAAAACATAACTATATAAATGAATTGCATCAAGTTTATTTAATTCATTTGAAGATGAGGAATTTGAAGAAGATTGATCAATTTCAATTTCTATTTCAATATCTTCATTATTTAATATATTTTTGATTGAATTTTTATTAGGTGTTGGAGTACCAGTTATAATTGCATTATGAATTGAATTTTTATTGTTATCTCTTGATTTATCTCTATTACTATTATTTTGTTTTTGATTTGAAATATTTGATTCATCATCATATTGAGCTAAGATTCTCTCTGCTGTAAATTCAGCTGTATCATACATATCATTATTCAATGCATAGATGGTTAGTTTACGTAGTGTATCCATTATTGATGCATGCTCAAGGGCAAAAACAGGGAAGAAAAGGGGATACCAAAGGTTTAATCATAATAACTTAAAGAATGGTGATAAATATTGACATGTACAAAACGCGATGTTTATGACAAGCTATATAAAAAGGGAAAAGAGAGAACTGAATTGAAGTAAAGGAAAGAGACATGAAAGAGACATGAAAACGACATAAGAGACATCAACTATAATATATAACTAATTAAATTAAATTTTAGACTTAATACCAACACTTTTACCTTGTTCCAGTCTTTTTTCAGTTAAACAAGCAATAATTGCTGCACCAACACCCGAACCATCCTCTGCATGAATTAATTGAATTGGATAATCCTTTGGATCACAATTCCATTGAAATATATCATTTAATGCATTATGAGCTCTTGATTTAAAATTTGGATATCTATTGAAAACTGATCCATCACTTGCACAATGACCTGAAGTATAATTTCTCTTTTTACAAATTGCTGCAATACCACAAACTGATAATCTTGCAGATCTTGTACCAATTAAAATACATAAATCATGAATCAAATTTCTTTCAATTGTAGTAATTTTGATATTAAAAGATTTTAAGAATAATTCATCAATAAATGATTTATCCTTTGCTTCTTCAATTCTTGAAGGGTAAGAAGTATCCATTGCAAATGGAACTTGTAATGGTTTAATATCTTGATCTTTAAAAATTAAATTTTTAGAATAATAATCTAATAAGATTAATCTTAGAACTTCACCAAGATAATAACCTGCAATCATTTTTTCATAAAATTGTTCACCAGGTCTTGGAGATTCTTTATCAATTTGAATATCATATTTAGTCCTTGGTAAAACTTTCCATTCATTATCAAACGCACCATATTCACAATTAATTGCCATTGGTTCATTATTTTCAACTATATCATTTGATAATTTACCATTTAATTTTGGAATTTCATTTGCCATATCATAATAAGCACCATTAACACCTGTACCAAAAATTAATCCCATTATAGTCTCACTATCACTATATTTAGATGCAACTAAAGTACCAGTTGTATCATTAATTAAAGCAACAACATTAATCGGAGTTTTCAATTTATTAATTGAATTTTGTAAAATTGGAACAACATCATGACCTTCAACACCATCAATATCGAAACCTTTTGTCCAACTTGTTAAAACACCTGTATTAATAGCAGTTTGTAAAGCAGGATAAGAGAATGTAAAACCTAAAGGTAACGGTTTTTCAATTTTACTAATTTCACCAACTTGTGAAATAACGAAATTATGTAAACTTAAAGCAATAAAATCGAATAATTCATCAGGTGAATTACCCTTTCTCATCGATTCAGGTATTGGGAATTTATCTGATGAAAATTTAAATTTACCTTGACCTAATAAATTAACAAGAACAACTCTTAAATTTGTACCACCTAAATCAATTGCTAAATATTCACCAGTTTCATTACCAGTTGGATAATTTAAAACCCAACTTGGAATCATTGGTATATTACCACCATTAACTGATGCACCTTTATTCAGTTCATCAACAAAATGATTAGTAATTTCATTAAGTTTATCAGTTGAGATGGTTAATTCTTTCTTAGTTTCTTCAAATGCTTCCTGTAAGGACATTACTTGTTTATAGAAGAGAAGATGAAGATGAAGATGAAGTATAAAATAAGTGAAAAGAAAAGAAAACTTTAAATAAAACACGAAAAAAATGAAGAAAACACTATCGTATAAGTACGCCGTTGGGAAACTTTAAAGTTGCAAATTTCAAATCAAGTGATTCTTCCAATGTTGCAATTGTTTAAGTTATTATTTTGATCATTGTACGTACGTGTATACTCCGTACAGTTTATGTTGCTTGTATTGCATTGTATTGTATATTGTATTACAGTAGTTTAGTATATTATTACGTAAAGTATAGTGTAGTATAGTATAATGTAGTATAATGTAGTATAATGTAGACTTATTTATTTATTACATGTTATTCTTTAATCTCGCCAGTGTTTCGTATAATTTACTTGTATCATCATCAGCAGATGATGAAGAAGGTGCTTGAACTGGGGCAGGAGCTGGGGCACTATTATTATTATTATTATTATTAACTAATGAAATCATTGCCTTAAGGGAATTTTCATCAAGTTGGGATAATTGATTTACTAATTGGGATGCAACTGGTTGATTTGTTGGTGCATGTTGGGGTAGTACTTGTTGTGGTTGATAAGGTGAATTTCCATAAGGTTGATAAGGTGGGTTTGAATAAGGTTGATAAGGTGGTTGTACTTGTGGAGGTTGTTGTATTTGAGGTGGATACTGTTGTTGATATGGTGGTATTGGTTGTTGAACCTGATGTGGTGGATATTGTTGTTGGTATGGTGGTTGAACTACTGCTTGTGGTACTGATTGATATGGTGAATATGATGTTGGAACAATGGGTGGTAAATGCTTTTGAACATCTTGTTGATTATGTGAATAACCATATTGAACTCTTGAATTAGTGTTAGAATTAGAATTATTATTATTATTTCTTCTTCTATTTCTTCTTGTATCTCTTTCTCTATGATTATCACGATCTCTTTCTCTATGATTATCACGATCTCTATGATTTCTTCTATCTTTCTGTTCCCTAGTATTTGAATTAGAACTATTTCTTCTTTCTTTAATAAAATTAACTGCACTTTCAAGTGATATCTCATCATATTGATCAAATTTAATTGCATTATCAATATTATTTCTCTGAAATAAATATAAATTAACTAATTCTGAATTTGAACTTACAATTGTTGCAATTACACCCGAATATGCAGATTTTGATATAATTTCTTGTGGTATATTATCAGCAGATTCTTCAATATGTTTAACATTACAATCTAATCCAATTTCGTTTAATGTATTAACTAATAAATGATTAAATGATGGATCTGAGTCAGTTGATATGATAACTTTCACCTTGTTATTGGTACTTGTATTATTACCTCTTGTTGGAGATCTATCTCTATCTCTATCTCTATCTCTATCTCTATGATTATTATTTAAATCTTTAATAATTTTATCCTTTAAATCTTTATTCTCAGTATGTTTTTCATGAGTTTTAGAAATTTGTAATTGCATAAATTTATTATGTAAAGGAACATGATTTTCACCTTTAATTGCATCTAAACAAGATTTTGAATTATTAAATTGAACAAATCCATAACCTTGTTTTAAATTAATTGCCATAATTTCACCATACGGCATGAAAACTTTCCAAACATCAATAATTTTTAATGAATTAACAGCTAAATTACCAATAAATAAACGAGAGCCTGATGGGAAATTAATACATTCAAATTCTTTTGAATAAATTTCATTATTTTTTTTAAATTTTTGAAAATTTAATAAATCATTTGAATTTAATTGAATATTAATATCAATTCTTTTACAAAATGGATTAATTGGAATTAAAGGTTGAATTTCATCATTTGATTTTAAGATTTGTTTATTATAGGAAGTTGTTGCATTAAAATTTAAATTTACATCATTAATTGAAATATTAGAGTTATTTGCCAAGTTATAAGAATTAATTGTAAATAAGGTTTTCTCAATTGGTGATTTATTAATAAATGAAGGGTCAGAAATATAATTATTATTAATAATAAATTGAACTAATTTATTAAATAATTCAATTGAGTTTGGAGTTTCAATAATGGTATGAGATGATAGGGATGGTGAAGAAGATATTGAAGGTGATTGAGATGGTGATTGAGATGGTGATTTAGGAGATGAAGATGATGATGAAGAATTTTCATTAGTATCGTTTTTATTATTATCAATATTATTATCAATATTATTATCAATATTATTATCATCCTGATCATGGTCATCCTGATCATCATCATCATCATCATCATCATCATCATCATCATCATGATTATTATTATTATCAGTAGAAGGTATTTCGGTGTGATTTTCAGCAAATTTTACCTTTTTACCTAATGGGATAGGAGGTAATGAAGCAGGTAAGTTATTTGTTGGATTGTTAGTGATAGGATTGTTACTGTTATTAGTAGGAGTATTATTATTATTATTATTATTATTAATATTATTGGTAGGAGGAATAGGATCTAGTTCTAATTTTTTAGTAGATGATGAGAATAAGAGTTCAGGAGAATAATCTGAATCATTATCAGAGTCTACGGATGACATTGTTTGTTGAATAAAAAAGTAATAAACAAAAGAAACAAAAGAAATAAAAGAAGTAAAAGAAAAAGAGTGGCAAATAGAAAGTGAAAAAATACATAATAAGATAAATCAACCAATAGCGAATTGTTTAAATTTTTTTAATAAGTAAAAAGTGGTGGTATATATTATTTTGTATTTTATATGTGATTTTATATAGTTTATATTTATAGACAGTGTAGAGAATAGTAAATAGTATTTTAATGGTATAGTATAGTCATAGTATAGTCATAGAATTGAATTGAATTGAATAGTGTAAATATATATATGTAATTAAATTAATTATTCTTTAATAGTCTTTTTATCATCATTATTAACGTCATTAAGTGGTGAATCATTTGCCAATGTATGATCTATTGGACATGGAAATAAAGTATTAGCAGTAACCATAGCAGTAGCCACCAAAAATGTAGTACTGAATATAGAACGGGATATATATGCCCTCTGTGATGCCTTGAACATTACCAAAAGAAAGAATGTATTGTAATAAAAGACTTACTTACTTTTTAGCAATTTGAAAAAATCTTCATTTTCTCACATTTTCATTTCTTTATAGTGAAGTATAGTATAGTGAAGTATATATAGTATACACTCTTTTACTTAACTTCTTATATACAATGTCAGGTACTACTAAATCACTCAAGGCTGCTACTAATACTATAAAGAAATTAGGAACTACTCCCAATTCTTTCAATAGTAAATCATCTGCATTTAATTTACGTCCAAATTTACCTCAAGGTTTATTCTTTCATCCAGCTCCAGCTTCAACAACTCCACTTTTAACTCCAAAAATTTTCCTACCTTCAAATGATAAACGTAAAAATTCTCCTTATTATTTACAAAATTTATCATATTTAGAGGATTCATCAAATAATAATAAATCTATTAATATGCCAAAAATTTATCAATCTCCAAATCCAAAAAATTATTTACATGATATTAAAATAATTGAAAAAATTCAAAATATGAGAGATAATGGTATACCAAGAAGAGAAATTAAGGCAACTTTTAATATATCTGATCATTTTATTAATATTACAACAAAGGCTAATAATAAAACTATTGAAATAGCTAAAAAAAATTTATCAAAAACTGCTTCAAATTGGTCAATTAAGAGAAAGAATGCTAAAATTGCAAGACAATTGCGTAATATTGAATGGGAGAGATATTAAAGAGTATAAGATTATAATTATACTTTGATTATATGATTATATGATTATATATCATCATATCATAATATCATCATATTACTATATCATTATATAAACCTGTATATATATAATATAATATAATATAACAAACAATAAAACATTAAATTATCTATAATTATTTAATAAAATATCAAATTCCCTTTCATCACCAGGACATAAACCCATACCAATCTCTAAATAACTTTTAAAATATTTAACTAATATACAATATCTTTCTTCACAATAATCAACTTTACGTATTGACATAACATATTCATCATTCATTTCATTTTTAAAATACCTTCCTCTATTATCATAAACTTTCCTATATTTAACTTTACAAACTTTTTCACCAGTGTATAATTTAATATCTAATACTAAACAACCTTCATTATCTTCAATTAATTCAATTATACCACTAAATAAATATCCACCCCATCCTTTATTATCCTAAGTATAATACTTCCTAACGCTCGAAAACGTGATTTTCTAAATTTTTTTCTTATTTGTTAGACCTCCACATAGACTCATGTTAGACATGTAGATAGAGAATTGTCTGAATCGAACATCTGTGTTGTTAGTTTGTAAAAATATTGAAAATTGATTGAGTTATGAACGTTCAAAGTTTACACCATACAAAATTTCAATCAATTTCCGTGGGAGATCTACAATACTTGGATACTTCTAAATAGTATCATTGGAAAGAGGGAAGTCTCTATATATAGAAAAGATACTCGATATGTTTTAAAAGTGTTGTTTAACATCATTTATTAACGTTACTAATTTTGACCATTTTTCGTGTTTTTTTGAACAATTTTTCAGTAAATTTACTATGGGAAGTAAAAATTCTTTTTACATTTATTTAATAACTAGATTGAAATCGAAAAATCGGCTTGCGGGAAGTTTTAATTTAAACTTTTCTCTTTCTAATGAATCTATTAGTATTTAATCAATGTTACTGATGGCCTCAAACTAGTTGTAAATAGATTGGAATACATCTTACGTGTTTGGCCTTACGTAATCTGATGTTATGTAATCCAATCTTCAAATAAGGCTCATCTTTTTTTTTCAATTTTTAGACTCTATTTTACCTTTGATTTCATTAAATCATTCAATGTTTATTCAAAAAGGGGCAACTTTTGTAAATTAAATAGTATTTAAATAAAAGAATATCCCTGATGTGTCATTTTCCCCTTTTGCCACCTTACTACTTTTCTTTTCTTTTGGTTTAATTATATTATATTTCTTTCGAACAAAAATGGTGTCTCTATCAACTAGAAGACAACGTTCAAGGGCATTAGCTGCATCAAACAGGGCAAGAGAAAGAATTGCACAAGCTGCTAATGCACTTCGAGAAGCTGAGGAAGATTTATTAGCTAATGGTATTGATCTTTGTAATGCTGCTGTAAATGCTTCAGTAGATATTATTAGAAATGTTTCTCAATCTATTTCAAGAGCAGTTTCAAGAGATGGGAATAGATCTTCTGCTCCATCTCCTATTCCAAATCTTTCTGTAGTATCAATTAATAATAATGTTGGTGGAGCTGATGATGATGATAATAGAAATCGTAGATATCCTAGACGTTCAAATAGATCAACTATTGATTATGCTGTATTAGCAGATTGTGTTTCACGTCCTCGTCGTATGAATGTTGAACATGATTTACAAAAAAGAAAAGAAGTTTTAGATTCTGTTGTTGAATCATCTAACTTAGTTTTGATTCAGAAACCAGTATATGATGGTGAAAGTGAAAGTGATGATGATGATGATGATGATGATAATAATAATAATAATAATAATAATAATAATAATAGAGAAAATAATCAAAGGAATCAAAATATTCAAACCAATGATAATCAAATTGTTGGGAAATCATATAAACATCCTGATGATCCTGGTAGAATTACTTATGATCTTAGAGGTGATCAAATTGAAACTAAAAAAATGATGTTTGATAAAGTTTGTCCTTATTGTCAAGCTTTGCTTTTAAAATCAGAAACATCAAATAGTTGTTGTAGACATGGTAAAGTTAAATTACCAATTAGATATTTTAAACCACCAACAGAACTTTTAGTTATAGAAATTTATTATCATAAAGATTGGACAAGATTCTCAATGTTAATTAACAAAGCTTTATCATTTACTCTTGATTTAACTAAAATAAGAGCAAATAATTCAAGAAATGGTAAAAAACTTGTTATTATGGGTGGTAAAATTTCAGTTTTAACTGGTGGTATTATTAAAGATGCTGATAAAGATCATAGATTTTCTGAAATTTGGGCAATGGGTGATAATGAAAGTTCAAGAGAACGTCATATAAATTTATTAAGATATTTTATTTTTAGACGTGATAATAATAATAATAATAATATTGAAAATATTGAAAATATTGAAAATAATACAGCTGAAAATGTTGAAAATATTGAAAATATTGAAAATGCTAATGTAAATGATGAAAATGTCAATAATGTTAATGATGAAAATAGTAATGTTGATAATCAAACTAATAATAATAAAAGTAGTTTATATACTGATGATGAAATTGCAACATTACATAATTTTGTTATTAGATTCCATGATTATATTAAAGAAAATAATATTTATGCAAGAAAAATGAAATCTGCTGTTGAATATATTGAAAGTCATCCTGAACAAGTTGATTATAATGGTATTTTTTATAAAAATGTTGTTGATAGAGATCGTAGAACCTCAAGTTTACCTACTGCTCCTGAAATTGCACTTGGTTATAATCAAGCTTCTGTTGATGAATCTTTAATGTTTGTTGTTAGTATTAAAGGTGTTGGATTGAAATATCTTAATATCACACATCCTATTTTATTACCTTTAAGATATGTTGTTTTATTTTTACATGGTGAAGATGGTTGGGATACACACATTAAATTATCTGATGATTCAAATGATAAACGATCAAAAAGAGTTAGTATGAGAGAATTTTGTAGATTTATAACTCAATATAGATGTGATTGTTCATCTGATGATCTTGAAGAAAATCTTTCAAGTGATAAAATGATTTGGAATCCAATTAATTTTGGTGGTGCAGTTGTTGAAGAATTTTATGCAACTATTCAATTAATGATAGAGCAAAATAAATTAAATTTTCATAAATGTGCTCAATCATCTAAAAGATTTGTTGATGCTGATGCAGTGCTTGATCCTTCAATTGATATTAATAAACAATCAAAACTTACAAATACTATATCTGCAGAAATTTTTGGTTGTGATTCTTATTTTAGGAAACTTTATCAAAAAACAGTTCATTTATTTGCTGCAACTGGTGCTCCAAATTTATTTTTAACAGTTACAATGAATCCTAAATTGGCAAATGAATTATATAAAACTTTACCTGAAAAACATCATCCTGATGAACCAAGAAATGATTTAATTTCAAGAGTTTTCCAAGAAATGGTTAGCGAAATTGTTAAAAATATTGCATCAATTTTAGGTTTAGAAGTTACTTCAATGGCTTGGGTAACAGAATTTCAAAAAAGAGGTTTACCTCATATTCATCTGGTACTGCGTTGTCCAGAATTAGAGACAATACTTGAAAATGGTGAAAAATCAATTGATAATACATTATTAGATGAAATTGTTAAAAGATGTAAACCAATGGATTGCCCTGAAGTTTCTGAATTAGTTGATTCTTTAATGATTCATAAATGTAAAAAAGATCGTTGTGGTGGTAATGGTTTTAATTCAAAATCTTGTAGAAAGGGTAATTTCCCAAGAGAATCTACTGATGAATTTAAAAATTTAGATTCTGGTAGAATTTTGCCACCTGGTGGTGATGATGATAAAAATATTGTTGCTTATAATCCAATTTTGATTAAAAAATATAGATGTCATGTAAATTTAGATGTTGTTACAAATGGTGGTGTTGTTAAATATCTTTATAAATATATTACTAAAGGTGGTGATACAATTAGAATTACATTTGCAAATGAAGAATTTGATGAAAATGGTGAAATAATTGTTGATGAAGGTAGTGATGAAATTGGTGAATTTCTTGATAATAATTATATTAGTGGTACTCAAGGTGCTTATATGGTATTTGCTAATCATATGTGTGGAATGTATCCTGCTGTTACAACATTACATTTACATGGAGAATCGGGATTTTCTATTCAATATAATGTAAAAAATTCAAATATTACAACAGAAGTAATTTCTGATAGATTAAATAATAATGAATCAAAATCAAGTATGTTATTTGGATTTTTCCGTTTGAATAAACGTATTGCTATCTATATTAAATTTCATGAAACAGGATCAGTAATTGGTTCAGATTTAATTGATTATACTAATTATCAACATAAGGATTTATTTAAAAATTTTTCAAATTTTGATTTACAAAAATTAAAAGAAGGTTTATTGTATAAGGATGTCATTAAAGATTTTATTTGGAATAAAAATAAAAGTGAATGGTTTGCTAGAATGAGAAATACTAATGCTTTAGGATATGTACCATCAGTTTCATTTATGTCAAAGGATAAAGATAGATATTATATTTCATTACTTTTAGATATTGTTAAAAGTCCTACATGTTTTGAGGATTTATTTAAAGGTTATCAATCTTTTGAAGATGCATGTAATTCACAAGGTTTGATTGGTAATGATGATGAGTATTTAAAATGTTTAGAATCAATGTGTGCAACTCCTGAAGGTTCAAGATATTTTGCTAATATGTTAATAAAGGGTAGTTATATTGTTGATCCATCAAAATTTATTACAGATGCATCTGTTTATTTAACTGAAGATTTAAAGGATAAATATTATCGTTCATATGGAGTTAATTTAGATGAAAATGATAGTTTATCAAATTTAGATTTAGAAACTAAATTAAGATGCTATCTTTTGAAAAACTTTGCTGATTTAAATAAATCTGTTGAATTTGTTACTTTAAATTTTAATCAAATTGATAATGATTTATTAGATTCATTTATTGTTCCAGATTTATTACCTGATCAAATAGATGATGGAATTTCAACAGATTTTTATAGAATTTCAGATGTTCCAAGTGATGAAATAAGTGATAATATTGAAAAATTAACTTTAAAACAAAGACAACATTTTGAAACAATTTGTAATAATGTTTTAAATAATGATGATCATGATAATGATGATTATAATAATAATAATATTAATAATAAAATATTTTTCCTTGATGCACCTGCTGGTAGTGGTAAAACATTTTTACTTAATTTAATTATTAAGCATTTAAGAAAAAATCATAATAAATTAGTTGTTCCAGTTGCTTCAACTGGTATTGCAGCAGTTTTAATGGATAGATCAGCTACTGTTCATAAAACTTTTTCAGTACCAATTACTGAAGAAATTGGTTGTCAACCTTCACCAATTATTAATTGTCAAATTACTAAAACTCAAAGAAATATTATTAAAGATTGTGATTTACTTATTTGGGATGAAATTACAATGACACCAAATTCAATTATTGATTCAATTAGTAGATTATTTCAAGGTGAAAAAAATCCAAAAAAACCTTTTGGTGGTTGTACAATTGTTTTTTCTGGTGATTTTAGACAATGTTTACCAGTTGTATTAGATAATCCTCCAATGGCCGAAATTTACAGTAGATGTATACTTTCATCATCATTTGTTGATCAAATTCAATTTTTAAAATTAACTGAAAATATGAGAATTTTATTTAATTCAAATGAAAATGAAATTCAACATAAACAATTATTAGCTAAATATTTATTAGATTTAGGTAGTGGATTCAATTTAAATAATTCAGGTAAAGCATTAGAAAATTTAAAAAATTTAGGTATTAATGAAAATCAATTATTTAATTTATCAAATAGAAAAGAATTTTTAAATGAAATTTATCCAAATGAAATTTTATATAAAGCTAAAAATTTAACAAATAATAATCATATTAATAATAATAATAATTATTTACAATCATTAAATCAATTAATTGAATTATATTCAAACTCTTGTATCTTAGCTCCAAAAAATTCAGATGTTAATTATATTAATAATATTATGATTAATAAATTGAAAACAAAATCTATTCAACTTATATCAGAACAGAAAATTATTTCAAATGGTACAAATTCTTTATCATTATCAAATGATTTTACAGATATTTATAAAGATGACATTGAAAAATTTTCTAAAACTGGTATGCCTGATCATATTATTAATTTAAAAGTTGGTTGTGTCATAATGTTAATTAGAAATTTGGATTCTGAAAGAGGTTTAGTTAATGGTACTAGAATGATTGTAACAAAAATTATATTTGATAAAAATGGTGCAAATTGGTTAAAATGTATTATTTTAACAGGTGAACATTCAGGTAAAGAAATTGAATTACCAAGAATTATTTTTATTCATAAATCAAGTTCTAAAATGCCAATTGAATTTTCAAGAAGACAATTCCCAATTAGAATTTGTTTTGCAATGACAATAATGAAATCTCAAGGTCAAACATTTTCAAATAAAGTTGGTATAACTTTACCACAAGATGTATTTGCTCATGGTCAATTATATGTAGCTTTATCAAGATGTACTGATTTATCAAATTTAAGATTTTGTTTTGATAAAAAAAATAATAATACAGAATTTGATGTTTTAAATATTGTTTCTTATGATATAACTGAAAGATTATTATCTAGTTAATTTGAATATTATATAGCTACTTACGTAATTTACGTATTATACTTAGGAAAAATCATTTTCCCCGTAGGGGGAAATATTTTCATAGTTCTATACGCCTACTTTAATATTTAATATACATTATGTCATTATCTTTATCATTATATACCTTCTCAGGTATTCGTGTCTTAGAGAATGTAACCATAGATAACCTACCTATCTTCATACCGTACCTTAGTTACTGAGTTACTTAGTTACTTACTTACTTATATATATACTAAGTATACTTGAATAAAGGATAAATCGGAGTCAAAAACGGTTAATCATATATATATATTATGTAATAAAGACTGCAAATGTAACATTATTCTTCATTTTGTAAAATATATCTATATATATACCACTTTTTCTTTATTGGACAAAGCATGTCATTATCATCTGATGAACTTAACTATATAATCTGGAGACACCTTCAGGAGAAAGGACTAGAGATCTCATCATATGCTTTGGATGATGAAACTAATGTTCATACTTTGGATAATAAATACTCAAATTTAGTTCCAATAGGTTGTTTAGTAGATTTAGTTCAAAAGGGTATATTATATTCCAAAATGAATGAATTATCATCAACTATTGATAATGATACTCTATTACAGGATCAACTTATAAGTGCTAATTTTAATCTATTTAATGCTATTGATGAATCTAATTTGAAAAATCCAACTTCTAATAAAATTATAGTGGATGATCATAATATAGCTACATCATCACAAATAACTCCAACATCCCCATCTTCACAACCTTTTATTAAAATACTTAAAAAGGAAATGTCATTCCCACCTTCAAACTCTCTCTCTTTCTCAAATGAATCCTCAAATTCTTTAATTATTGCAACAACTTCAAATAATTCATTAATTCATTCATTCACATCAAATTCAGATATTCAATTACCAATATCTCCATCTTGTAAACAACCTTTAATTATAAATTACTCTCCAAATGAACATTATATCCTTACAGCTTGTGAAAATGGTACTATACAATTATGGAATAATGATAGTACCAACAATGATAATAGTTTATATGCAATTTTAGCAATTCATCATTATCCAATAATTTCAGTTAAATGGTCACCAAACTCAAAATATATCCTTTCCCTTGATTTAATGAATATAGTAATTGTTTGGGATGTATCATCTAAATTACCAATAGTACGTTTAGATAAAGATTTATTTAAAGATTTAATAAAAGAGAATAATAATAATAATAATAATAATAATGAAATAACACTTTTTGGTACAGATATTTGTTGGTTAGATAATTATAAATTCATTATACCTGGTCCAAATTATTCATTAATTGTTAATCAATTATTATCAAATGAAAATCCAATTATTGGGAAATTATTAGGTCATGAAGATTCAATTTCATTCATTAAATATAATCCAAATTGTAAATTATTAGCAACTTCATCAGATGATACAAATATTAGAATTTTTAAAGGTAATTCAACTAATTGTTTACAACTATTAAAAGGTCATTCATTACCAATAACTTATCTTACATGGATTGATGATAAAGAAAATCATAGATTATTATCAACTTCATTAGATGGTTCAATTAGATTATGGGATATTTTTGAAAATGAATTAATTGATATAAAATATATTGATGATCCAAATGGTATTTTAATTGCAAATTATAATTATAATGATAATTTATTATTTATTGGCGATTCAACAGGTTCAATTTCAATTTGGAAAATTTCAATAAATAGTATTAAACAAATTGCATTATTTCAAAATCAATTACCGAAAGGTTCAATTATTTCAGATTTAAAATATTGTAAATTTAATAAATTACTTGCAGTTAGTTATACAATTGGTGAAAGTATTACAATTAAAATTGATGTATAATAGTATATATTAATAAATCTAAAGTATAGATTATTTAGCTTTATTTCTTTTAGCTATTGCATATTTATAACTACGTACAATACCTGCAGTTAAAATACCTTTTAAACTTTGTACAAGTGCAGTTGATCCAACAATTGTCTCAATTACATTAATTAATGAGTTTTGCATATTATTTCCATCATTATAGAATTTCTTAGATAATTCTTTAATTGATGAAGAATTTGACAATTTAATATCATTTGGTAAATATTCCCATTCATTTGATGAAACTTCATTAATTGATTTAATATTTAATAAATCATTATAACTAAAATCATTACCGATTTGTAAAATTGGATTTGTTATCACATTATTAGTAAATTCATCATATCCATCCTTACTAATATTATTAGATAATAATTTTGATTTAAAATTACGTGGTAAATCAACGATTATTCTACCAATTGTTTCAATTGTTGAACTAAATTTAATCTTTTCATCATTCTTATTTATTTGAATTATATCATTTAAATTATTTTCCAATATTGGCATATATAAGATTTTAAAAACTTCATATTGATTATTGACAATATTTTTAACTTTATTAGGATTTTCTCCACGTACTTTCAATCTTGGATCTCCAATATATGATAATTCAGCTATTTTCAGAAATAATTCATTAAATGTGATATCCTCTTTATTTATTAACAATAATGATAATTTAACTGCATTAGTTAAATTATATTCATTAAAGATTGTAAATTCATTTGATTGTTTAATAATTGCAACAGGTTTATGTAATCTACCAGCTAAATACATTGATTTCCAATTAATTAAATCATCAATTAAATTCTTTGTAGATGTAACACCATATTTTAATTCAATATTTGTATCTTTACCAACTGGTACTTGAACAAATGGATTAAAATATACACCAGCCCCCCAATAAGTGACAATATTTATAATTTTACCACCACCATATTTCAATATTGAATAATCATTTCCATTTTTGAATAAATTCTCATTATGCCAATTAATTGGATCTCGTACTGCATAAATCATATCAATTTGTGATTGTTCAGATTTATCATTATTACCCTGAGAAAATACCTTTGAACCATAACCGAATGCAAATTCCATTTCCTTTACATTAAATCGTGTGATTATTTTATCCAGTACTGGAGGGTAGTCTATAGTGTTATTATTATTATTATTATTATTATTATTATTATTATTATTATTATTATTATTATTATTAAAGGTATTACTAGTATTACTGCGTAAAAACTTGTCACCTAATACAACATTACGATACTGATCTCTTAATTTACCAACCAAATGTCTACTACCACTACCAATCCCTCGTACAGTCCCATTCATCATTGACCAGTGTCCTCTTTTAAACATGAGAACATCAATTTCTCTTCTTTAAGAGTGAAAAATTGAAAAACAAAATTTATTTTCTCACTTTGTTTACATAAGAAAGAGTATCTGTTACATGTTTTATTCATGTTTCTTATTTTTCTTTCTTTTACAGTTTACCTATATATATATATATTGCAATGGCAACTTCAACTCCTTCAATGGGTCCTACGCGTAAACGTCAGCGACTCAGTCTTTTACCATCAAATGCTCCACCGGGAGCCAATCTTGGTGCTCCACTTGGTCCTCGTCCATTAATTAATCGCCCCTCAATGACCCCTGTACACCGTTTAGAACATCGTCAATCATTATTAAGTAATAATAATGGTAGTAATAATATCAATAATAATATCAATAATAATATCAATAATAGTAGTACAACTCCAACAATACAACAATTAGTACAAGGTTCAATTCAAAGAAATAACAATTATGGCATAAATGGTAAAAATCAAAGAGAATCTTTAATTCAACCATTACCAACATCAGCTGCAGGAATTTTCAGAAATCAACAACAATTGAAAAATCAAGATCCAAGACCAATTCGTAGTCATAGATTTCAATCAATGGTACAAGAAGAATTATATAAATTCTTAGCAACTAATAAATTTGATATCGAAATGAAACAACAATTATCTTTGAAAACTTTGAAAACTCCAACTCAAAAAGAATTCCTGTTAATTTTTCAATGGTTATATCATAAAATTGATCCAGGTTATAAATTTAGTAGATCCATTGATAATGATATTTATACTTTATTAAAATTCTTAAATTATCCTTTCATTGATACTATTAATAAATCTCAAATAAGTGCAGTTGGTGGTTCAAATTGGCCAATCTTCTTAGCAATGTTATATTGGTTATTAGATTTAGTTAAAAATACAATTAAATTTGATTCAATAGATTTCAATAATTTAGCTGATATAAATAATACTGGTAGTACCAATAATAATAACAAATATGATGATTCAGTGATAGAGGCAGAACAATCAGTGCTAAATAAACTTTTCATAGAATATGCTCTAAAATCCTATAAATCATTCCTACTACTAGGTGATGATGATTACTCTAAATTTTATGATGAAATGAACTATGAATATAAAAATTATATTGATCAAATTCAACATAAATTTGATTACAATTCCCAATTAAATGAAAATTTACAAGAATCTTTAAATATAGCTAATGATAAATATAATATATTCTTTGATGAATTAGATAGAACAAATGCTTTAAAGAATGATGTTAGTAAATTCAAAAATTATATAGAAATTCAAAAGCAAAGACAATTAAAATGGCCAAGTATAATTAAGAAAGCTAATTCAGATATCATAAATATTAAAGAATCAATCAAAAATATAAATAAAGAAAAACAAGATATAATAAATGATTTACAACTGAAAAATTTAACTTTAAAAGATATTGAACAATTACATAAAGAGAGAGCAATATTAACTAACAGTTTAAATGAATTAGACTCAAAACAATCTCATTTAAGAAATTCTATTGATTTGAAACTAATTGATTTACAAAATTCCTTTAATGAATTACAAATACTTGTAACAACTTCAAATAATTTAATTTATGAAATTTTAAATAACCTTAATCTCTCAAATCCAATATCAACTTCATATTTAATAATAAATTCAATTAATGATGAATTTAAAACATCAAAATTTAACTCAAAACCAATAGATATTTTACCAAATTTATCAAATGTTCAAAAATCTATAAATGAATTAAAATTAAATATTATATCTGATATAAATAAATTTCAAGATGAAATTTTACAATCTCAAGAATTATTAGATGATTTAAAACTTTCAATTGTCTCCGATAAGGATAAAGTTGAAGAACTTGAAGATAAATTAACTAAATCTCGTAAAGAGTATAATGATTTAAATGATTCATATACTGCAGACTCATCTGCAAAGCAAATAGAATTCGAAGAAATGGTTAAAGAAATTCGTCTTTTCAAATCACAAAATATTGATAATAAAAAGTCAATTGATCAAAAATGGAAAAATACACAGGAAGAATATAAACGTATAATGTCATCAATTAGTGAAAAGAGAAGTAATTTGATCTTTGATATTGCAACTTCATTAGAATCCATTGTCGATTTTAAAAGTGATATTATTTCAGAATTTGAAAATACTTTAACTGAAGTTAATAAAGAACTCAAACAGCAAATAGAATCTGCTGATACTTAATAACTTATACTAGTCAATTGTAATTTAGTTTTGTTTTATGTAAATTAAAATCTTAATTGTATACTATAGATATTATTATATTATTATATTTTTATCAAAAAAAGAAAACAAAAAGAAAACAAAAAGAAAAAAACCCAAAAAAAACCATTGTCTGTATATTAATATATATCATTCTCCACTATCTCTTCCTTCTTCTATAATAATTCTTTTCAAAGAATGGATGATGTGATATTTCAACTTCTTTATTCTTTTTACCTCTAGAATATTCAACATATGCCATATCTTCACCACCTGCCAATCCAGCCATTGATGCTTGATTTTTAGTTGAACTAGATTTAAGCCTCTTAGAGATACCATGTCCAATAAAATTATCCGCATCTTCACCTAATTCAACACCTGCAGCTTCTTCATTCTTTAATAAAACTTCTTGCAATAATTCTCTACGTTCCTTTGCTGATGCATATGCTAAATTTGGTAAATCTTCCATTCCATGTAAATGTGTAATAATCTTAAATGCATAACCTTGATCAACAAGGAATGCTTGTCTCTTAGTTGAATAATACATTTCTTGTGTATCCTTTGAAACCAATGAATAAAAAAATGCATTAAAACCTTCATCGTTTCTACGTTTTGCACGTAAAATTCTACCTAATCTTTGGGCCTCTTGTCTTCTTGAACCATAATGTGATGAAATTTGAATTAAACAGGTCGCCTCTGGTAAATCAATTGATGTATCACCAACTTTTGAAAGGAAAATTGTACTAACTTTATCATTATATTGGAAGTTTTGTAAAATATTCATTCTCTCTTGTTGTGGAGTTGAACCATAAATAAATGGTTTACCTAATTTCAATGCATATTCTCTTAATGCATAAACATTATCTGAGAAAACAATAATTTTATCACCTCTACTTTCATGATATTGAATTAAGAATTGACATGCTTGAAACTTAGTTGGATTCATAATATATAATAACATTCTTTTACGTGCACTTTCTCTTAAATATTCTTGATAAAATTCACTTGTCATTGGACACCAAACTTCCGCACATTGAACTTTAGCAATATGACCCTTTTGTGATAATTCCATCCAATTTGCTTCATACATTTTTGGACCAATAAGGAAATTAAGATCAGAAATTTTTTCATCTTCTCTGACCAAAGTTGCTGTCAATCCTAATTTAGCATGTGTTGCTAATGCTGTAACAACCCTTCTGAACATAGCCGCTGGAACAACATGAACTTCATCTAAAATAATGAAACCCCATTCTCTTGATGTTAAAAAATCCATAACTTTTTGGGAATCATGTGATCTATTTCTTGTATTAGCAACCATAGAATATGTTGAAACAACTAAACCGGAATCACCTCTAAACATTTGTTTGTTTTCAGATGTGAAAACTGCAACATTTTCAGGTTGAATTGTACACCATTGTAAAAATTGCTGTCTCCATTGCATAACTGAAACAGATGATGTACATAAAACAATAACAGATTTTCTAATAGTACATGCAGCAGTAATACCAACTAAAGTTTTACCAGCACCACAGGGTAAAACAATAATACCAGATCTAGCACGTCCATTACCAAACATTTTACTTAAAGATTTTTCTTGGTATGGACGAATTTGTGTTGATGGTTTTAAATCAATCTCTAAATCCGGATTTCGTTTATCATTTCTGAAATCATACTCTTCCAACATTGGATAATCAATTTCTTGACATCTTTTCTTAATAGTTTCAACATTTTCTGATGCAATCTCAAATGAATGAACTGTATCATCGGTATTTTCATCCTCTGCATCTGCAATAACATCAGCATAAATATTTTCAACCTCTTCATCAAGTTTTTCAATATTTTCATTATCTTTATCGTCTTTGTCTTTCTTATTATGATTTAGATGATTCTTTTTTGTACCTGGAATAACTAAATCACCTTGAGTTGGTGCTTCAGTTTTTACAAGACCATCCTCTGTTACTGATTTTTCTTCAGATGATACAAGTCTTAATTTACCGATAACATCATCCTTTAATAACATTCTTAAAATTTCAGCAGATGATGATTCCACAAAATACCTATTATATTTTAAAACCAATTTAACTTTACCATATGAGTGAGTAGCTGTTTTAATGAAATCTGTAACAGATGTAGCTATTGGAACTTTTGATAATCGATTTAAAACAGATATAATATCATCAGTTTCTAAACCAACAGAGACTGCGGCATATAATGAGTGGGTAGTAATTTTATATTCATGTATAAAACTTGGTCTACTAACAGGTTCTGCAATCGTAACTAAGAAATCTTGTGCTTGTTCAGATAATGGTGAAAAACTTTCTAAAAAAATTTTACCATCCATTGGACTAATCCATATTGGTCTAGATGAATGATCAGGTTTCAATTTTAAATATGAAAAATCACTGTTTGCAAAAATATGTGAAACTGAATCTGGTATAAAATCACTTGGTCTATCAAGTTTAATTTTAAGTAATTCGTCTTCTTGGAACTCCTTATTACTTGCTTCCTCTTCAATTGTTTTAATAGATTCCTTTGCCCTGTCTGTTAATTTAGCTGATCTTCTTTTAGTAGGTATAATTGTTGGTTCATTGTCTGTGTCTGTATCATCTGTAAAACTATCATCAGAAAATAAATTCTCTAATGGCTTAGCTTGAACAGAGATACTATCATCAACTGTAGACATTATCGGATTGGAGTGGGCTACTGAATGAGAATTTCAAAGAGAGTTAAATGAAAGTAATTCATGCTCCTTTCAACTTGAATTAATCAGCTTTTGCCTAAGAGTTATACAAAAAAATTTATGATTATGATTAGGTAATCAGAACATGTTATTATAATAATATATCAGATCATGCACAATTGAGTGAAGTTGTCCCATTTACTATAGTAAAATACTTTTATTATTATATATATAATATATATATATAAATATATATTACTGGTATATATACCGGATCTATACAAAAATATCTAGGAAAAGACAAACAACAACAGTAAAATAAAATAGAAGACAAGAAATGAAATCAAAACTGTCTATATTAATATGAAAGTAAAAACTAATATGTGAACAATGGAGAATGTAATAATTGTTCAATTTATATCAATATTTGAATTCAAATATTGATCTTAAAATCATAGGATTTGGCTAAGAAAAGTGGGAAAAAAACAAGTAGGTATCAATAAACTTTTAAGTACATCATAGGAACATATATGACATCAAAAGACAGAAAGCTGTCATTGGAGAGTTCATACTGAATTTTGAACCTTCACCGGAATAAATGGAAACAGATAATGTTGGCTCTGCTGGAATAACAGTAGTACCATAATTATTGTTTGGCACAGATGTTGATGGCTCTTCAGCAAGAGTAGTTGGTTCATTACTATCATTTGGTGAAGTAACTGGTGTTTCAACTGATGGTGTGTTAGGATTCTCGGTTGATGTACTTGTCGGTGAAGGATTTCCTGGTAGGGTTTGAGAGTCTTTTGATGAAGTATCAGTATTGCTTGTTAAAGGAATAACAGTGGTTGATAATTGACCCTGACATTCAGGTTTGGTACATGTAACAACTAATGTTGTTGATTGGACTGTAACAGTATTGGTAGTTTCGGGATTTCCTTGTACTGCAGTACAAGAGGATTTAGTGCACGTGACAATTTCAGTTGTGGTTGTTTTTTCATTAGATTTCACTTCTGCTGGTGTAGTTGTTGCAGCTGGTGTAGAACTAGAATCTAAAGAAGATGAAAGTGTTGGAGTTGCAACTGGAGTTAATGACTCAATTGAAGTTGATTGAAAACATGTTTGAGCTGGACTTTCAATAACAATTAAAGTTGCATTGATGTATCTACCCTCACTATTAACAGTACCTATATTAGTGGTATATGTTGCTGATTCACAATTGAAAGCTAGCTCAGTTGTAATGAAGATACCACAGGAAGCAGCAGGGGTGTAGACAGTTTCAATGATGGTTTGTGTCAAATTATCATCAAAGTGATTCTCTGCTGTAGCTAATGGGCTGGTATATGTAACGGTACTAAATTCACAATTATTTGCTGGTAAGTAGTTGGTTGAGGTTATTGTGGAAGTAGTGGTGGTGGTTGGAACGCGTATTGGTGATAATGAGGTTATTGTACAAGATGGTGCAACAGTACTTATTATAACACTTAAAACAGTTGTAATTTTGTTATTAGAATCTGTAACAGCAACTGTAGATGTTGTTGATCTTAAATAACAGTCTGTAGCTGGAACTGATGTTGTAAGAGTTCTGATGAATGTACATGATGGCACTGGAGTACTGACAATAATGCTTACAACTGTAGTAACTTGTTTGTTGGAATTGGTCACAGCAACTGTGGATGAATCCGTCTTTAGTTGACAGTTAGTAGCTGGAACAGTCGTTGAGACGGTTTTAGTGATAGAACATGAAGCTACTGGGGTACTGACAATTATATTAACAGTTGTGGTAACCTTTTTATCTGAATTAGTAGCAACAATTGAGGTGGTTGATGTTGTTAAATTGCAATCAGTAGCTGGAACAGTTGTAGTAATTGTTTTGGTAGTGGTACATGATGCTGGTGGGGTGCTAACAATAACACTGACGACGGTGGTAACTTTATTATCAGATTGGGTGACAACATAAGATGTTGATGATGTTTTCAATGCACAATCTGTGGCAGAAACGGTTGTTATAACATTCTTGGTGGTTGTACAAGATGAAACTGGGGTGCTTAATGTAACGCTGATGATAGTGGTAACTTCTTCGTCAAGTCCAGTAGCGACTGATGTATTTGATGTAGATGATAATGCACAGTTTGTAGCAGGCACAGTACTTGTAATGATTTTTGTAGTTGTACATGAAGAAGCTGGGAGACTGACAATGAGAGTTAAAGCGGTAGTAACTTTGTTATCAGAAGCTGTGATGATGTTTGTTGATGTGGATGTGACATGAACACAATCAGTTGCTGAAACAGTGGAGGTTAAAACTTTGGTGGTTGTACATGCCTTGACTGGCGTGTTGATAATTATGTTAACTGACTTAGTGACTTTGTTGTCGATGCCGGTAATGATAGAAGTTGATGTGACAGTTTTTAAAAGACAATTTGATGCATCCACGGATCTTATAGTGGTAATGTTTGTAGTACATGATGCTGGTGGGGTGCTAACAATTACACTGATAGTAGTGGTTACCTTTTTATCACTATTTGTGTTAACAGCTGATGTTGTTGATGTTGTCAAGATACAGTTGATGGCTGGAACAGTTGTTGAGACAGTTGTGGTAATTGTACAAGACGCTAGTGGAGTACTGATAATGACACTAACCATTGTTGTGATGTGATTAAGAGTATCTGTAGTGACAGTTGATGTTGTTGATGTTGTTAGTCCACAATCGGTTGCAGGAACGTGTGTTGTTGTGGTAGTGGTAACTGGAGGTTGACAATTTGGAACAGGAGTTTCAATAACAACAATAATAGATTCAGTTATTGCATAATCCGGACCTCTTGTGGAGAAAGTTGATGTTGAAGAATGTGTAGAACAGTCAGTTGCAACTGACATCAAAGTTGTAGAAATTGTAGTTGGTGGTGGAGCAAAACAAGATGGATCAGGGCCACTAACTACTGCAATACCAATTGTTGTTACTTTATTGTTTATTGTGGTGACAGAGAAGGATGTGTCAGTAGATGATGTGGTACAAGGTCCATAGATACTGGAAGTAGTCCATGAATTGACAGCATCGGTACCAGGAACAATGACGATGGCTTCAGATTGGGTAATTGGGAAACCATCAGGTGCAGTAAATTGTGTGGTTGTGAAAATAGTTGAAGTTTCTGGTCTTCTCCAGCTAGTAGTTGTTTCTGACATCGAAGGTTTATAAACAACCCTAAAAATTGAGGTGCTGACAACACCAAATGAATTTGTAAAGTAACCAGTTTCAATGACTGTCTTATCAGCAGTTCCAGTCCAATAACCAACAGAACTGGAATAAGTTGGAACATAATAAATATATTGAAAACCAGTAACTTGTGTTTCTTGGTAATATAAAGTACTTGTGACAGTTCTAGTATATTTTCCAGTCCATTCATGAACTTGTGTTTGAGGGGTTGGATAAATAACTTTCCAAACCCATTGTGTTGAATCATTAGTAACGATAGGTGTATAAGTGGTTGTTACTTTAGAAACTGCAGCAAAAGTACTTGTAACAGGGAAACTTGATCTTTCAACAACAACATAAGTTTTTCCACCACTAGTTGTTAAGTATTCAGTGCTTGTTGGACCTTCTAAAATTGTAGTATATGGTGTTGGATAAGCAACGATAACTTCAAGGTATTCACTTGTTTTTCCACCTGAAACTATAGTCTTTGTGAAAGTTTGGTTAATTTGTTTATTTCCTGTTCCAGTTGTGTAAGAATAACTAATTGATGGGACAGCACGAACGACAATTTCAGATGTTTTAACAACACCAGCGGTAATATAAGTTAGGGTAGTTGTGTAAACAGTACTAGATCCTTTATCCCATGTTGTTACTGAAGCACCTCGTGGAACATCGACAACGTAACCACGAGAGGTGTAAGTGGATCCATTTTCTGTTATTGTTTTAGTTACCATGTAAGTTGATGTATATTTTCCATTGTAGAATTCAGTGAGTGTTGTGACTGAAGGACCGATTACAATAATTTCTGATGTGTAAATAGTTTTACCCTCAACAACAGTTGTAAAGGATGAAGTAGTTGATGTGACAGATTTAACGTTTGTTGCAACATATGAGTATTGTAAGTTTGGTTCTTGAACGACAATAACACTGCTTTGGACAACTTTATTTCCAACGGTTTCACTGACCACTGAAGTGACGGTTCTTGTAGTTTTAATATTCACATATTCTGTAGTAGTTGATAATAATGGAACACCGATAATAACAACTTCAGCAGGAAGTGTTTGGCCATTGTGAACAATACCGGTGTAATAAGAACTAGTATAAATTGAAGATCCTGAAACGTAGTTGGTTTTGATTTGATAAAGAGTTGAAAAATAAATTTGTTCTTCAATGATAACAGTGGAAACTCCATTAATAGTACGAGTTTGGGGAACTGTAACAGTTTTTGCAACATCTCCTGACTGAATATAAGTAACAGCTGATGAGTAAGTTGTTTTAATTACCTTATTTGAACAGACATTAGCTGGGTTATCAACTAGTTGATAAACCATACTACCAATGTTTTGTGATTTAGTGGAGCCTGGTGGAGTAACAATTAATTCAATACCACCAGCGGAGACAGCATTTGTATAGACAATTCTAATTGGATAATAGGAACCTTTTTCAAAATAGATCCAAGCAAAAGTTTCTGAAGATGGTTGATTCCAACCTTTGAAAGAAAACAGAGCAGCAGTGTCTGCACTACCTGCTGGAACAGAACCTGGCTTACAACAATCATAAGCACCTCCACCAATAAATAACATAGCACCATCATCAACTTTAGTTAAGTCAAATGTATATAAACCATCGTATTCCGCTATAATAATAAAAAAGTATGAGTATGTTAGTATAATATTCTTTAGTTAAATTTAAATTGTTGATACGTACCTTTAAAATAGCCTGTGTATTCAATTGCAAAATTAGAAGAATCAACATAAACACCGTTGATATTTTGGTTTCCACCAGGAACACTGAAATTAATATCAGTAATACTTGAAGCAGTTCCAACTGCTTTCCCAGTTTTATAACCACCTGCATAAAAATCGGTATTTGAGATCTGTGCAGTTTGGGAGGTTGAGTATTGATAAAAAACACCTTTAAAACCAAGATTAGAGCTAATTGCATCAATATTACAAGCAACATTATTTGTTTGAATATTAGCAGTAGCATCTGCTATTGTGGATGCTATTAAAAGAAGAAAAGTTGTAATGAATCTAAGCACAGATTTCATTTTTTAGTTTTACTGAAAGTAAAAGTTAAATAGTTTTATATATAAGTCTAGTAATTAAAAAACCTAAACCACATTTTAGAATATGGAAGTAATCTAGTATTTATAATAGATCTCAAAATTCAGGGCCATTTGCAATGATTGCATGAATAATTACTAATTTTAAGTAGGAATAGCAATAAAAATAGTATCAATCATTTTGTTATATCTGGAAAATATTGTAATGATTAACGTTCTGAAGTTAAATTTTTAAAGGTGATGAAATCACGAAGACCCGCATTACGAATAGAAAATTTAGCCCAATATAACTTTAATTATTTTAAAACTGTCAACTTTTAACCGATCTGGGATTCGGCAAAAGAAAATAACTTAACGAAAGAATAAAATGAAACATTCGAGTAATAGAAAAGAAAACCGTTGATATTTTTTTAGGTTGTAAATACTAGATTCTAATGCATGGATTTTGTTGCAACATAACAAATTGAATATGTTTTTACCCACCCAAGAACTTTTACACAGTATGCATATCAAATTTGTCTAATGCATAATTAATTTCGCTTACTAATAGATTCAAATGTTACATCTAAATTTAATATATATAGCCGTTTACCAAGATAATTGATTTTTTTCATGCCGAAAAATATATTGGCAGGTCAAACGGTTACAACGAATAAAAGAACTCGACAAAAGGTCAAGATAGAGAAAAGAACATCCTTTTGACAAGATTGTGTACTGTTTAAAAGGACAGTAATTATCTGCTATTAAAATTGTAGGCTTTACTAAATAGAAAAATGTGTGTAGCAATGATGTAATGTTTGCCACGCCAATTTACATGTAGGGTATTAAATGATAATAGTAAAATATTGTGAATAATGTTTCATTCAATATTGTGATGCTTGATCAGAATTTTATTGATCCAAAGTACACAAGATAAACAAAGAAAAGACAATATATTATATATATATATTATTTACGACTTTGGGCGCTTCAAAATCCGGTTTTCAGAGTACTAAAGATAAGGAATACGAAAGAAGAAAACAAAGGTTTGGTACGACATTAAATGGAACAGCCCAATAATAACTATTATCATCGTAATAGTCCAAGAAATGGTGTCAAGCTTTTGCGACCAAATTGATACATTGTTCTTTGTGATTATTTTAATGCATCGAATATTAAACTAAATAATATTAAAAATTGCGTTATAGTACATATGTATATATATATATATATAAGCTGTTTTTAATTACATAGCGTTAAAATACTGTTTGTTCCAAATGGATATAGGGTCTGGGGTTAAAGATACCTATCGACTTTCTTCGTTTAATATATATATGTTTGAGATTTCAATCATATAGCCTATCTGATTCAAAACTCTTATAAAAAATTATTTATATTGTAGTTTTTGATTTTAACATTTTTTTAAACATGAAGTTATTTTCATACGGTATTTATTGTTTGATTACGTTTAGGAAATTTTAGATAGTGGCTTAGTTTTTAAGCACTATATTTGAGAAATTCTTTGGCTTTTTTTCTAGATAATTAATGTTTAATTTTTTTAACCAAGCGTATATTGTTAAAATAATGAAATTCCAATTTAAAATTATTTGGATTGTCAATAAATAGAACGAATGAGATACCTAGAAACTCAGAATTTATTGTGATTCTATGGTCTTGGAAATGATGTAGTTTTCCTCATATATAATCCATTTCTTTAAGAGATATTCACCTAGTTCAGCTTTAATTTAATAAGAGAATGTTTAAGTTATGATTACCTATCGATGTGATATCTTTCAAAAAAGACTCAATTTTTTACTCTGGCAATCTACTAATATTCAACCTTTTTACTTTTTATGGGGCTCAGTAGCATAACTATTTCTTAACTATATGTTGTTTATCTGGTAACTTATATTGAATTTTAACAATTTCTTTGACTCTATATTATTATTTAGTATTACTGAACTTATTAATGACCATATACATGTAAAAGATACGTAATTCAAACAACTAAAACTTTGCTACCAACTCTAGATGATTAAATTTTATGACACCTTTAGCTGTCGTAAAAAAATATTACGTAATAGTGAACTTATTATCACATTTGATAAGGATAACTAAGCGTTAATAGATCGTAGAATCTCTGTTGTGATTATATAGAAGGTTATTATTGATATCAAACTTAACTACGTTCTATTTCAACAAAAATAAAAAGCTAAAAACTTTCAGAGATACATTCTTAGAATTCTAATAAAAATTGAAATTATCCTACGAAAAAAGACATAGAGATGAAATTTTGCATGCCCCAAAAACGATTAAGAAGAGATTTGGTTACTATATGTTCAGATAAGCTATATAATCTCTCAATACCACATCTTTATCTAATTAGTTTATTTTTATAATAATATAGTGTTTTTATTTATAGCTATTTCTACAATATGACTTTAACGATAGGAGAAAAAAGTAATTGTTAATGAAAGAATTTGTTTATACTGGGTATTATCAAAATTTAATCTTCAAATTTATAACTTCCAACACCCATTGTGATTGAACCACCTCTATATGAACCTCTCTTCATCTTATTTTTACCTTTTGTAAAATCTTTACCTTTAACAGCACCTAATTTTAGATTTGCAATTTCACCCCAAGTACCAGCAGCACCTTGATATTGATTATCCATTAATTCACGAGATTCAAATGCAATTTTTGATCTATCAATTCTTGAGAAATGTTGTTTTTGTCCTGGTAAAATTTCTTCAACTTTTGCAGGTATGTATTCCTTATTTTTTTTAGTTTTAGGCTGTGTAGTTTCAGTTGATGATTCTTCATTTGATTTAGATTTTTTGGAAGGTGATTCTTCCTTAGTTTCTTCAAGTTTTCTCTTTTTATCATTTGCTTTTTGAGATTCGGAATCAGAGGAATCAGAGGATTCGGAGGAGTCGGAGTCGGAAGAATCTGAATCTGAATCAGAATCAGAATCTGAATCGGAGGAGGAATCGGAAGATGAAGATGAAGATGAATCAGAATCAGAATCAGAATCGGAATCAGATGAATCAGAATCCGAGTCAGAAGAGGAAGAGGAAGAATCAGAATCAGATAAGGAAGAGGAGGAGTCAGAATCAGAATTTGAGTCAGAAGAAGAATTAGAAGAAGAATCAGACTTTTCAACCTTTTCTTCCTTCTTTTCTTCTTCTTCATTATCAGATTCTGAATCAGAAGAAGATAAAGAAGCGGAGTTAGAATCAGAGGATGAATCTGATTTGGAAGATTCAGTTTTTTCAACCTTTTCCCCTTCTTTTTCTTCTTTCTTTTCTTCTTCTTCACTATCGGAATCAGAATCGGAGTCAGAAGAGGAGGAATCACTATCAGAAGAAGATGAAGAATCAGAATCTGAGTCAGAAGAGGAAGAATCAGAAGAAGAATCAGAATCAGATGAGGAGGAAGAATCAGAGTCAGAATCAGAATCAGATGAGGAAGAAGAATCATCTTTCTTTTCTTCGGTTTTATTTTCATCTGATAATTCAGACTTAGCATCTTCCATTTCAACATCACTATCATCAGATGAAGAAGAAGAAGAAGATTCATCAGACTTAGGATCTTTAGAGGAAACATCCTTGGATTTATCCTTTGCAATTAAATCATCATTATCAAGGAAAACATCTAATGTAACATCGCCATCATCATCAGTATCTAAATCTATTTCATTTGTTTTAGCATCTTTAGTTAAAGCATCAGCAGCTTTCTTTAAACCTTGACCAGTAAGATAATTGTAAACCTTAGTCAACACATATTCTTTAGTGACAGCCATTGGAGTATGTGATGTATATGTGAATCGATTACAGTTTAAAATATATATCTACTGTTAATCCACTGAAAAAAATTTTAACTGAAAAATGATTGAAAATCTAAAATTTCATTTCTTTACCGAAGAAAAAGAAATGTTTTTATAAAAGGATTACGTAATATCATTTATAGCTCTTTACTATAGTATATACGATTAATGAGATTATTTCTAGGTGGAAGATATAAAAGGACAATCAATTCAGTAGTATATAAAGACTAATACAGATACATTGGAATAATATCTTAAAAGCTATACCATTTTTATGAGAAAAAGCAGTTATTAACACACTAAAAGAAAAGCACTGTATATATCTTAATAATATATATATTATATAAGCTGTAATACTCAAATTTTTTGATTTTCATGTTGTTGACACTGATTGATGAGCCAATTTCATTTTGGGTTTTAACATGCATGTGTGGCCTTTTCATTTACAGTCTTATTTCATTTGTTCTATTCAGTTAACAAACAACATACTACACAGAGACAAATGTCCACTAACAGATCCATTGTGATTATCACATCTGACAACGAGAGATTTACAGTTGAAAGAAAAGTTGCAGAAAAATCCCTGCTTATTAAAAATATGCTTAAGAATCTTCTCCCAGTTGATGGCGAAGCATCAGATTCTGAAGATGAAGATAACGATACTATTGAAGTGCCTACACAGAATGTTCGTTCCGCTGTTATGAAAAATATCTTAGAATGGTGTGAGCATTATAAAGATGTAGAGTTCCCAGAGGAAGATCAAGAAGATGATTCAAAAAAATCTGCCCCAATTGATCCATGGGACAAGAATTTCCTCAATGTTGATCAAGAAATGCTTTATGAAATAATTCTTGCTGCAAATTATCTTAACATTAAACCTTTACTTAATGCAGGTTGTAAAATTGTTGCTGAAATGATCCGTGGAAAATCCCCAGAAGAAATTAGAAAAACTTTCAATATTGTTAACGATTTTACTCCAGAAGAAGAAGCTGCAATCAGAAGAGAGAACGAATGGGCAGAAGACCGTTAATTTATTATCTAAGATTAGTTGTCTATTAATCTATTTATATATCATATCTAGGATAATGAAACTTATATTGCAATAATGTAATGTTCATCCCTATATATTTTTTATTCACTCTTTGTATACTAAAAACTTCCTTTTATAAAACTTCCTATAACAAAAAAGGATATGTCAATGCTTATCTACAATTAGTACTTATTAAGAAAGTCATCATGTGTTATCAACACCTGATAGTCTTTTACAAAGATGGTTTGTCATCAGCTTAGTTTTCGTGTATAGACCGTAAATTTTTAGCAATTCCCATATATCGGAAATATACGACCACCTCCCTTAATTTAAAATACCCTCTTTGTATATTTACTTGTTTCTAACCTTGTAAAGTCCTCTTTAACTAGTCAACTAAACTTCAAATAGACCAATAAAGGAAGAAACCAATTCCTTTTACCCAATTATTGTTAAATCATATTAGAATTTCATTAGAATCTCATTAGAATCTTAAATTAGAAAAAAATATCACTTACAAATAGTATGAGTTTTCGTATTAAAAGAAAGGAATCAGATGCTGAAAATTCCTCAATTGGCACCAATACAAGTACAAATGATAGTACAGGTACAACAAGAAAAAGAAATCATACCCTTACAAGACTATTTAAAAGAAGTTCAACTTCAAATTCTGACCAAATTCGTCAGAAGAATAGTAGTCTTAATCTATCTTCAACTGCAGCAACATCTCAATCTATGACAAACACAAAATCCAAACAATCATTAGATGGGGCCCAATTGAATATAAGCGAGTCAAATAGAATGTCAAAATCAAAATCTTTTCCTGAACAATTAACTAGTAATAGAAATAGTATGGTAGACTTATCGAAAACACCAAAATTACCCGATGTTAGTCCAATTCGAGAACAACGTTCTAAATTGGAGGAGTTAGATGCTGTAAGAAAGAAGCTGACTGGTGATAAATTGTTAAGTGGACACAATTCACTGAAAAAGAAAGATAAATCAGGGATTTCTTACAAATACGACGACCTGGAAGATGAAGACGATTTTAATGATAAAAAACACAACCAATCTTCCAATTATTATTCCGATGATGAAGATGATGACCTCTCTGCAAATCTAACAAGACATAATGATGATGCCGGTACAATTACTTTTAATGAAGAAAATGAAGAAAATGATGAAGACCTTCATCATCACAGGAAATTCTTGAAAAATCCTCATCTTTTAAGTAAGACTTTGAGTCATACCCACCTGTCAAAATCAAGTTTAAAATTACAGAGCTCAACTCCAAATCAATCAGACTCTTCAATCAATAAAGGTACTGAAAATATTACTATCGAAAATTCTGAAAGTAAACCAAATAATACCAATGAACACACAGGTATATTTTCTACATTATTAAATAGTATCAACTTAAAATCTTTTTCAGACCTTACTAACCATGTTCATGAAACTGAAGATGTTGAAAGTGTTCATTCAGAGGAATCTTTTTCAAGTCAAAAATCAACGAATGAAGCTCTAAATGCTGTAAATTTCAAGCCAGTTAAAAAAGCCTTAATAACAACGTTAGGAGAAGGTAATTTAACATTAGACTCATTTCCTAAAAATGAAACTAGATTATTATCTGATACTGATGATAATAAAATATCAATGAATAGAAACACAACGCTGGAACCACCTTCAAATGTATCAACAATTGTTGCTACTACCTCTTCAACACCATCATCAGATGAAATTGATCGTACAATTAATAACAGAAATATAAAGAGTCAAAACATTACTAGGAAGTATAGATCTAAAAGTTCATTATCACCTTTACCACGTAAACAGACATTACGTAACTCTTTAACTTCAATTTTATCATCAGAGGATGATGTTAACGATGGAAATGATGCTAACGAAATACCTATGTCCAACAGTTTGAGTTTCAAGAAAAAACTAAAATTACCATTAACATCAAAGAGACTGTCATTAGATAATAATTTATCCAGATTTACAACTAATAATGATGAATCTTCACATTATAAGAAGAAAGATCAGTTATTTGAGAAATTAAACGTTAAGATTCCAAATGATAAAAGACAAGAAGCTTTCCGATCATTATTTTCCAATTTACCATCTGATGAGAGATTAGTTGAAGATTTCACATGTGCATTTAGAAAAGATATCTTAGTTCAAGGTAAACTTTATTTAAGTGAAAATCATATTTGTTTTCATTCAAATATTATTGGTTTAGTAACACGTTTAACTATCCCATTGAATGCAATATTGAAAATTCAAAAGAAAAAAACTGTTGGTATACCAAATGCAATAGAATTTAGTAATTTACATAACAAATATGTTTTCGCATCTTTCATGTCAAGAGATCCTACATATGATTTAATATACAAAGTTTGGAAATCCAATATTAATAACAATGGTCTTGATACAATTGATTTAGATATAGATGATGACGATGTAGATTCATTAGAATCAGTATCAACAGCATCATCAGAGGATGAAGATGTTACAATCAATCAAAAGGTAAAAGATACCAATAAATCAAACAGTTCAAATAATGCTGATGTTGATACATCAGATACAAGTGTTTCGGACCAAGAAAATATGGTTAAGGATGATGATGATAATGCAGATAGTGATGAAAAGGAAGAATTAAACGAACAACTTTTCAATGGATTACCATTTGAAGGCCCTAAAACTCACGCAGTAACATCAAATGGATATACCCCAGAATCATCCGATATTAAAATTACAGACGATGTTATTAAAGCACCATTAGGTTTAGTTTATGGATTATTATTTGGTGATGATGTTACTTTTGTCAAAAACTTATTGAAAACTCAAAAGAACTTTGATATTAGTGATATACCGAAATTTTCAGGTAAGAAAAGATCATATCAATATGTGAAGCCAGTTAATGGTGGTCCTGTTGGTCCTAAACAAACCAGATGTTTGGTTGATGAAGAAGTTGAACATATGGATTTTAATGGTTATTGCTTAGTTGTTCAACTGACTGAATCTCCTGATGTTCCTTCTGGTAACTCTTTTAAAGTTAAAACTAAAATTTATTTAAGCTGGGCGCCAAACAATGCAACTAAAATATTTGTTGTTACATCATTTGTTTGGACAGGTAAATCTTGGATTAAAGGTGCTATTGAAAAAGGTGGTATTTCTGGTCAAAAGGAAGCATTAGGAATAATGGTTGCAGAATTGAAGAAAAAGATTGCATCAGGTGGTAAACTTAATGCATCACGTTCTAAGATTAAAAAGAAGGATAAGGGTAAGAAGACAAAGGAAGAAGTTGAAGAAGAAGAGGAAGAAAAGGAACAACAAGTTGAAGAGGTGTCGGAGCCTGAGCCACCGAAGACATTTACGGATCTGTTTATGGATCAACTGGACATCAAACTTTTATTAATAGTTGTGTTATTCATAATTGTTATCTGTGATAAATTTACAAGTGGTAAAAAGGCAACTGGTTATGAATTATATTCTAATGAAAGAATGTTAATGAGTGAGTCCAAATTATGGGAATGGATTGAACAACGTGAAAAAACTACAAATAACAAGATTTCACCTGGCAATTTTAATGTGAATACAAAAAATAGTTTTAGAGAACCATTGAATTATGCAGCAAAGAAAAAAATGTCTCAACAAGAATTAAAGGGTACTATCCAGATGATGGAAGGGGAATTAGATGCCTTAAAGGCTAAGGCTAACCAGTATGAAAAACTGTTGTAATATTATAATGTATAGCTGTTCATGTTATATAATTGCATTGTTCTACTCTAAGTAAATGACATTGTATATATATTTTGGTATAATTATAATCGAATTAAGAAAAGCTTCGCTTGTGTAAAATTACGTGTCTTATCTTATAGACGGAAGGCTTCTTTTCTACGAGACAATGAGTGCTATATTCAACAAGGAACATGTCAATCCAGTACATGATAAGAAGAAGCAAGACAAGGAGTCTGATAATATATTAAAATTAAAGACAACATTGAAAGAACTACAGACTGAACATACGAATTTAAAAGTAAGTTTAGGACATGATTCAGATCAAGATTTTGATATAACGAGCTATGAAAAAGAAACAAGGAAACATATCAGACAATTGAAAACTTATAATGAATTAAAGGATATAAGTATGAACTTAATTCAAATGATTGCAGATCAAAAAAAGACAACTATTAGGAAAGTAATGGATGAAATGGGAATTGAAGATGATTAAGGGTTCTAAAGGTTTCAAGATGGAAATAAGTTTGCTAGTAAATAATTTTTAGCTGAAGGGATTTGGAGTATTTTTGAAAACTTAACCAATTGTATTGTATACATACATGTTTTTGTAGTATCTATGTTTAGACTGTATAATATATAGATTTCAACAATATTACTAAAAGATGATGCATCGGATACATCACACATTAAAATTTTAGATATTAAAATTTTTTCAGCATGAAAATTTATGTTTCTATAATTTTGTCATCAAACTTTTCCATTTAATCAAAGCGACATGCCTAAGCCTAATAGAGAGATTCTTACAGGTGGTAAGAGATATAAGGAATCAAAGAGATTAAAACATAGAGTAAATGAAGTTGTTTTCGATAGAGATCAACGTAAAGAATATCTTACAGGATTTCATAAACGTAAATTAGAAAGAAAGAAGAAAGCACAAGAATATCTTGAAGAACAAGCTAAAAAGGATAGACTTGAAGAACGTGCTAGAATTAGGGAAGAAAGAAAGTTACAAGTGCAGAAAAAATTAGCTGAAATGAAGGAAGCTATGGAATTGAACCCATTTTTAGATAAGGTTGAGGATGATTCTGAAGATGAAGAAGATGATGAAGATTTCCAAGAAAGTGACGATGAAAAAGATAAAGATAATGGCAATCAAAGTAATGATGATGATAGTGACGAAGAATCTGAGCAAAAAGATGGTGTTAAGTTTGAAGATGAATGGGCAGGATTTGAAAATGATGAAAGTAAAAAAGATTCTAAGAGGAAGAAAGCAGGAGGAATTTTGAAGAAACAAATATATGAAATAAACAGTGATGATGCACCAGTATCTGGTGTTTCTGAAGTTGTTATTGAAACTCTTGATAATGCTAATAAAGTTGATTTCTTAGATATAACAACTAAGATGAATGTTGATATGTCAAAAGCAGATGAAGTTCTTAATAGTTCAGTGATGAAAGCAAAGAAATATGCAAGACTTATGGGAATGCCAGATACTCCTACAGAGATAGAACCTGCTAAAGTTAGTAAACCAAGAAAAAAGAAGTTTAGATATTTAAGTAAGACTGAAAGAAAGGTAAAGAATATGAAAGAAAAGAGTAAATCCATGAAGAGAAGGAAGAAGGAATAAATATCTTTACAGCACGTATAGTGACCATTGGCAACATTTCAATGTTCTATAGAATTAATTAACTAATACTAAACGTATATACAAATATAGGGACCTAATCAAAAGACTGCATCTCAATAAAACCTGTAGATGAAACTAATTTAATGTATTCAGTTTCAACTTTCAAGAATACCCAAACCCATCTTCTAAAGATTTCTAAGATTTCAAGTAAGAAATTACCAAATTCAGTAGTGAATAAGATGATGATAAAGTTAGCAAAACTATTGATTTTTTCTGGTTTTGAAGGTGATGCTAAGTAGATTAACTTATAAAACCATATGAATCTCAATTGAAAGTCAATAATGATTGCTAAAAAGTAGACAGGTTTATTGTATAACAATTTATTTCTCAATATTTTAGCACTTGATTTGGAAGATAAAAATTTAGAGAAGAAGCCAAAATTCCAATCATTGGTGATATCCCAGTAAAATGAATATGATGAATTAATGAAAGTTGTAAAATACCATAATGATTGAGATTTTAAGATACCAGATTTAAGCAGAATAATTGAAATTGTTGGGAAAAAAGAAGTTGAATATTTAATTCCATTAAATAAATGTTGCATATTTTGTTTATTACTATGATTATATTCTTTCAAACATTGTTTTAATCTTAAAAATGATGGGAAATTAGCTAGAAGGACATCAAAATTGTAAAATTGTAAATGATTTTTAGATAATTCCTTGGATAAATCAGAACCATTTGGTAATGTTTGTATACCTAACATCAATGCTGACATGTAAATGAAAAAATCAACTAAAACTTTATTATAAGATGTGAAAGTATCAGTAAGTAAAATATCATTATTTCTTATGGATACATCAATATCACCCTTTATAACTCTCATCATTGTTTGATTTAATCTAGCGGATTCATACGATGGATCATTTTTCAGTAAAATGATGAAAGTAAATAGTATACCGAATAACGGGAACCATTCAGATACTGTTAGTGTTATTTTATTAGCAATTAGGAATAAATATATGAGGTAATTGACTAAATTGACTAATGAAACATTAAATAGACGTTTCTTACTTCGATAGAGCAGTTTGGAGAATGTAAGTTCTTGTGGAGATATCTTTAATACCATAAGTATATCTATTTTGAATTGTTCACATGCTAGTAAATTCAAATGCCACATAAACAAACCTAAATTAACCAGCATTAAAACTCTATAAGGTAAGGGGAAGTATAGATCAAACGAGCTTATAGTTGCATCTTCACTCATGGTAGTTGTAGTTCTGACTATATGTGGCTGATTAAGTCACTTAAAAAATTGATATATATCGATATATATATCTTTACCTAAAGATCAATGAAAACAATAACATTATAAACTCTAGATTACACGAGATTTCTTATAGTGGATGATTTTATATGGATAATCTTTGAAGAGTTAAGAGCAACACACTATACCCATTTCTCTTCAGAAAGTATCCGGATTGTTTTAATCTTGCGGTATAAATACCTCGTCATGATTAGCATGGAAATACAAAATGTTTAATCATTAGAGAAAAACGGGTTTTACAGAAGTAGATATTTTTTGAGTGATATTCCAATACATTACAAATAAAAACCAATAGCATTCTCTGGTACTCCTAAGAATGTGTTTGTGCAATAGTTAAAAAAAATATTAAAATAAACAACGTTAACGATCAGAATTTTCAGTGTTTGGCTTAGTCGAATCGGTCATGAAGTTCCGTTTGGGGCGACAGTTGGTCATCATAGTAAAACGTTGCATATAATAAACCAAAAGAAATTAATAATAGTAATAATAGTAATAATAATATCCTCAGACCTCCCGAAGGAAAAGCCCAGATCTGTTAGAGAAAGAACAAGTTCAAAAGAAAGAAAACAAGATGAATAAAAAACAGTAGAGGAAATACCAATTTAATTTATACTGCAAGTAAGTAATTTTAAGAAAAACTTTTTTTTCGCTTCGCTAAGAAGTCTTCAAAAAGAGAGGGTTTCTCTTCTTTATGTATAATTAGCTCTCTATCAGCGCTACATGTTTCTGCTTTTTTGATGACGTTTTTTTATTTCCTATAGTGGCAATTATTGGATTAAATTGTTTGTTATCTTGTTTTTCAGATCAATATGGTAACTGTGCGATTTAGAGATCATTCTAAATTTACTTACAAGGATTTACTTGACCTTAATGATAGGGATAAATCATATGCTAGCCCATTAGCTGTTATTTGCCACATTGATCTTAACGCGTTTTTTGCTCAATGTGAACAGCTAAGATTAGGTTTAGCTGAATCAGATCCAGTAGTTTGTGTTCAATGGAATACTTTAATTGCAGTTTCTTATGCCGCTCGTGATTATGGGATTACGAGAATGGATCGTTTAGAACAAGCTAAATTAAAATGTCCTCATTTGATTCCAGTTCATACTGCTGTTTTCAAAAAGGGTGAACCATTATGGAAATATGTAGAGTATGTACCAAGTCCAGTTAATCATAAAGTTTCATTGGATCCTTATCGAAGAGAAGGTAAGAAAGTTTTAGATGTTTTTCGTCTAAATTGTGATTTAGTGGAAAAGGCTAGTGTTGATGAAAGTTTTATGGATTTAGGTAGGCTAATATTTGCTAAAATTATTGAACTTTTTCCATCTTTATTAGATGATATGGAGGATAGAACAGATAAATTACCTAAATTGGATACTATACCGGACTCACTTGATTATAAAGGTTTTATTATAAATAAATCAAATGATTTAGAACCTGAACCTGCTATAAATGATGATAATGCTGAAAACGGTAACGCCGATTTTTTGGTAGAGGATTGGGATGATTTAGTAACGTTAATTGGATCCATGACATGTTTTGATTTGAGGAAAAAAGTAGAGAAAATTTTGGGTTATAAAACTTCAGGTGGAATAGGAAGAGTTAAAACCATTGCAAAACTTGCTAGTGGTTTCAAAAAACCTGATCAACAAACAATTATAAGAAATGATGCAATACCTAATTTCTTAAAATATTTCAAGTTATCAGATTTTTGGTCATTTGGTGGTAAAACTGGTAATTATATCAGTGAACAATTAGGTGAAATGTCAATATCTTCAATTAGTAAAAATTATAAAACTCCAGTTGAACTGGCAAAATTGCTTGATAATAATATTGAATTGGCTAATAAAATCTTCAAAATCGTACGTGGTGAACTACACGATCCTATAACTGAAAAGGAACAAATCAAAAGTATGGGTGCAAATAAAAATTTTAGAGGTAAAGTTTGTAATGCTAATGATTTATTACCATGGATAAATGTTTTCATTGGTGAAATGATATTACGTATTCAAGATCTTGACGAGGAAAATAATACAACATTAAGACCTATTAAATTAACATTAGGTGCAACATCTGCAACTGGAGTCCGTCATTCAAAACAATGTACAATCAGTCAACCACCAAAAGATTATAATCAATTAAGAGAACTGTTTCATACGCTTTCAAGAGATTTGTTACGAAATTTGGAAAAATTATGGGGAAATGTTTCAATGTATCCCATTATTAATGCATCATTAACCAGCTCAACATTTGTTGATTTAACATCTTTCAATACGTTGGATGATTTGATGTCAACAGTGCAGAAAAGAAAAATTGATCCAGCAGATATTGATAGAAATATACCATCTTCACCTCCTCGATTACCTATATCCAAAAAGAAAAAGTATACGATAGACTCTTTTCTCACCGAGAAGAAGCCATTATCTGATCAATCAAGTACTTTGAATAATTCCGATGAAAATTTACTAATAGAAAATACATCAAGTGATTTCACGAGTACGAAATGTTCTGAGTGTAATGAATTTGTACTACTTAACGATTTGCAGACACATAAAGATTTTCATTTAGCTATGACATTAGAATCAAAACTGAATAAAGAGTTTGATGAAAGTTATGGGGAAAAATTACTCAAAAAAGGTCGGAGCTGTTTTAAAACTTCCAAAAATCTGGATAAAAATCAAACAAAACTTCCTTTCTAATCGATAAATACTATCTTTTTTGTGCACTAACTTTTATAGAATGTTCTCTATATATACAATTAACTAATAACGTGATACGGTTGTTGAATTAAACTCCTTATTCTTTGAAATCGCATAAAGAGCATCGATGAAATTAACATTAAAACTTCCAGGTCCTTTACTCTGCTTTGATGCAATGAAACCAGCTTCTTTATACATAGAAACTGCTCGTATTGTAGCTTCATATGCATTGAAATAAGATGTCGATGACACTAGTGTTGCAATGACACCACCGAGTGAGCATCCTGATCCAGTTATTTTGGCCATATATTCATCACCACCTTCTACAATACAATAATTTAGCTCTTTCTTTGGTGTAATACCATCAACAATGATATCAGTTTTACCAGTCATTACTATCACACACTTTCTTTCTTCTGCTAATTTACACAAGATTTGAACAGAACTTTCAATATCTAAATCCATAGTTGAATCTACACCACGCATACTACTACCATCAAAACCGGCAACACAACATATCTCAGACATATTTCCCTTGATAACAGTAAAAGTACCAGCATTTAAAAGTTTAATCATTATGTCACGTCTAGCCTTGCTTGCACCACATCCCACAGGATCATAAACAATAGGTCTCATATTTTTATTATATGCCTTAATTGCATTAATATATATTCCAATAGTTAAAGATGTTGGAGTACCCGTATTCAAAACAAGTCCAATACCAGGAAATCTTGCAAATTCATCAAATTCTTCAGAAAGTTCAGACATAATTGGAGAACCACCAACCGCAATACAAACATTTGCAGATATGTTTTTAACAACGTCATTGGTTATAAAATGAACCATTGAAGCAATTGGTTCAGTGTTTTTATATCCAGGTAGAAACTTTCCGAATCCTAAGTTAACAGCTACTGTAGTTTCTTTCGTTTCCAATGCAGCATTCGATTGTGCCATAATACAAGAGACAACAGCTACACCATCAGTATTGAACCCTTTATATGAACAATTAGCTAATGTGATTGATATATTGGTTTTGTTAAGCCCACCAATGATGACACTTCTCAATTGAGGTTTACGTTCCGAAATAATCTTCAATAAATTTTGGACACCATCAATATTTAATGGAGGTTTTTTAACATTCTTTGTCTGTGTAGAGTATACTGCTCCGATACCAACGTAATCAATTAACACATCTGAGTTAATGACGCCCATTAATTCTTCTTCACAATGTGTACTTACACCTAAAATTTTATCGTTTCCAATCATTTTTCTAACTAATGCTGGGTCCATATCATCCTGACCAACATGAACACCTTCAGCATCAATTGCTAATGCAACATCTACACGATCATTAATTATGAGTGGAACATTGTATCTTTTTGTTAGTTGATGTATTTTTTCTGCTCTTTTGATAAATTCACCAGTATCCAAGTCTTTCTCTCTTAATTGAACAATAGTAACCCCATTTTGTAGTGATTTTTCAACTTGAGTGTAAATATCAAGTCCCTCTGGAATCATCTCATTGTTGGTGACTAAATATACCGAGTAGTTAATCTTAGATTTATCAATTGTCATTATTGCCAGTTCATCAAAATTGCAGTATTAAAGAAAGTGACAGGGTTTTGATGATGTTGAGATTTGAGTAAATAAATTGGATTAATCGGTTATTGTCAGCGTATGCTGAGATAAACAGGTATTACCCGCGAGTGTTCCTAGTAATGATGAGAAAAGTGGACGTTGTCCATTGTTGGAAGAAAAGTTATATAAGGAATTGAACAACCCTTCATATATTTTTTTCCTCTTCTTATGATTTACTTCTTTATATATCGATTTATACCGTTTAATATAACTCCCTTACGACCGTATTACTGTTGTGTTACGTATAAATGAAATAAATGAAATAAATAAAATATAAAATAAAATGAAACAATCTTAACCTTTGGATTTCCTGAATTAGTTGTTTATATTCTATAGCCTAGATAGATATCTGTCTCGATGTTTCAAGAATTTCTCCAAAACTCTTCACCAATCTTAACTACTCATGGCGGCGTAGGGAGTAGTTATATACTTTCTGGCGTTTCAAACCTTACTCGCATATCCCCGTTAATGCAAAATCATATGATACTACTCTGACCTTATCTTCTTAACTTGAGTCATGTTATCATCTAATTGATATCTCTGATTTCCCACTCTACTGGAATACCCTTCTCCGTATAATCAATATACACAATATGTCATTCCTGTAAACTCGGGATCAGTATTTCCGGAGTGTATCTAGCAGAACTTACATCCATCCTATCATTATGACTAGTATTCTATAAGTCGGTTCAATGGCAGCCATTTTTTAATTGTCTCATGACATCCTAATTATTGATCAATTGCGAACAGCAACATTTGTCAATCCCAAGATTTCAATATAGCGGGTAATTTCCTCAATTCCTATGAACTATTGAGTTTGTATTACCTAATCTTAACAGATGAATTTTCATTGTGACTCGGGGATAAATCAATCGATGATTCATTAATCTTACTGATTCATTTCTTCAACCACGCATGTCCCGTGCAATTGATCCAATTATGGATGTCAAATATACAACAAAAGAAATTTATCTTAATGATGATTCTTACAATGAGTCAATTACTCCAATATCAGAATCAAATAAATTAAATACGGTACTAACAGTTGCAGGATCAGATTCTTCAGGGGGTGCAGGAATAGAGGCAGATATTAAGACAATTAGTGCACATAAATGTTATGCATTAACTACAATCGTATCTTTAACAGCACAGAATACAATGGGTGTTATTGATGCAATTCCAACTAAGAAAGAAATAGTTAAAAAAATGCTAAGTGAAAACTTCACGGATATTTCAATTGGTGCAATAAAGACAGGATTATTGACTGAAGATGCAATTATGGAATTGAAAACTGCTGTTATAGAATTTGAATATAAAGGTTATTTAGTTGTTGATCCTGTCATGGTTAGTACATCAGGCTTTGATTTCATTAACAATTCAGTGCTAAAATTATTGGTTGAAACGTTATCCCCGTTCATAACATTGTTAACTCCGAACATGATTGAAGTGAAATGTTTACTGAATACTTTATATGACGAACAATTATATGATAAAAGTAATGATATTAATAAAATTGAAGATGTTTATGATATGTGTTTGAAAATACATGCCAAGACAGGCATTGAGAACATTTTAATTAAAGGTGGACATCAAAATTGGAAAGATTCAGACTTATTGACTGATGTATTGTATTGTTCAGGGAGTAATACTTTTACAGTGTTTAAGTCTAAGATGATAAATTCTAAGAATACACATGGTACAGGATGTACACTATCATCTGCAATTGCATCTAACTTAGCCAATGGATTATCATTAATAAACTCTGTTGCAAATGGTATCGTTTATGTTCAGAATGGTATCAAAACAGCTCCTAATATTGGTAGTGGATACGGGCCACTGAATCACATTCAAAAAATGAAACAGTATAATTATATGTCATCAAGTGAATTCAAATTACCCTTCAGAAGCGGCGAAGCGTTAAAATACTTAATAAATCATCCAGAGGTGAAGGATCATTGGAACAGTTATACGAATCATGAATTTATGAGAAGGGTGTATAGCTTTGAGTTACCACTTGAAAATTTCAAAAGATTTGCAGAACAAAATTATATCTATTTACATCGTTATGCTGATGTTATTTTGAAATTAGCTTCTGAAAGTCATAATATTACGGAAATGGAGAATAGTATATCGATCTTGAATGCTACATTTATTGAAATTAAGAGTTATAAGAATTTTTTATCACAACTTGGTTATACTGATGAAGATATTGAACAAATCAAACCATCAGATGAATGCACTTTTTATACTAATGAATTAATGAAACTTGCCGAAAACTCCGGTGATATGTTAGATATAACGGTCTCATTAACTCCATGTTTCCATGGATTTAGAGAATCTAGTTTAAATGCAACGAAAAAAAATGATAAAAAATTCCCAGTTGATGAATTTACTAGAGAAATTTACGTTAAATGGAATGATCAGAATACTTCCGAGTGGTATCGTAATGCATGTAACAATGAAAAGGAAAAACTTGATTTATTTTTCCGAAAATACTGTTCAGATAAGATGAAGTTGGAAAGAACTATTTCTATTTTTAAAAAGTTTACCAAATTAGAGATTAATTTTTTAAATTCCTTTCTATAGATAAAATATGAAGTAAGAGAAAGAAAAGTTAAGATCATTAGGAGAGCTATATGTATCATATAATTTATATATTAAAAGTATTTGAGAGTAAAATTAGTCATTAGTCATGAGAAAGTGACAAAAACAAGAGTTCATCAATTTATTGCAATTTTTTGAATTCATTGGGTATATTGAAATTATGAACTTGCGTTCTTTTCAGCATCAACATCTAATTCTTTAACAGATTCTTTACTGAATTTTTGCGAAAAAGCTAAACCAGGGGTGTAGTTACGGTACAGTTTATCAACATCTTCTAGACTTAAACCTTTTGTTTCAGGAACAAATGCAAAGACAAAGAATAATGAAAAAACAACACAACCGAAGAAGACATAACCATAAGCGAAATGAATTGCATCAGTAATAAATGGGGTGAAGAAAGCAATTAAGAAACCCCAAATCCAATTTGCAGCAGTTGCAATAGCCATACCCTTAGATCTAATTCTTAAAGGATAAGTTTCGGAGACAACGACGAAGACACATGGACCCCAAGTAGTAGCAAAGAAGAAGATAAAGAAACAAGCTAAGAAAATCATAGCATCACCAACTGGTTTTCTTGATTCACTACCGTAACCATCAACATATAAATCTTTAACACCAATTGAAGCAAAAATGACTAAACAGACCAACATACCAGCGGAACCACCCATTAAAGTCTTTCTTCTACCAAAATGATCAACAACGTATAATGCCAGGAAAGTTGATGCAAAGTTAATAACACCCAAAACAATTGAAGTTTCAAAAGAATCCTCCAAACCAACAGATTGAAAAATAGTAGTACCATAATAGAAGAAATAATTGTTACCAGTTAATTGTTGTAATGATTGTAAAACGACACCAACCATTAATCTGTAGAAAATCTTTGGTTGACCAGTGAATAATTCACCCCAACTTGCATTACCTTCGGATTGTTCATATTCAATTGCACTAACTAAAGTTTCTAATTCTTGAGTAACAAAAGCACTATCAATTGCTTGTTTATTAACAGATGCTAAAGATTGTCTTGCATCATCAATTTTACCAACTTCAATTAAGAATCTAGGAGATTCTGGAGTGAAAACCATACCAAGAATCATCAATAAAGCCCAAGCAAAAGATAAACCTAATGGAATTCTCCATTGTCTTGAATCATCATAACCATGAACAGTACCATAGGTAGTACAATAACCTAAGAAAATACCTAAAGTAATCATTAATTGATAAATTGAAACCAAAGAACCTCTGATTGCTTTAGGAGAAGTTTCAGAGATAAACATTGGAGCTAAGACAGAAATTGAACCAACTGCCAAACCGGAAATAATTCTACCGATAAAGTATTGAACCCATGATTTAACAGAAGCAATTTGAATGACAATACCAACAATATAGACAACCATAGTAATCATTAAACCTCTCTTTCTACCATAAATATCAGCAGTTTTACCTAAAGTAATACCACCAATTGCACAACCAATATTGAAAATAGAGACCATTAAACCAGTTCTAGCTTTTGATAAATAACGTTCACCTTCACTATTAATTTGACCAAAAGTTTTAATAAAAACAGGCATATTAACGAAACCTGAAATAGTACCAGTATCCCAACCAAAGACAAAACCACCGAAAGCGATTAAACAACATAAGATTGCAGCACCAATATATTTAGTAGTTGGTTCATCAGGAATGATTGGAGCATCTTGAGTTTGATCAACAACTTGTGGTTGTTCTGGAGTGTTTGAATGTTCACCATCAAAAGATTGGTGAGATAATTTTCCGATAGATGAATGAGACGACATCTTTAGAAATTTAATTTAATTATAATTAAGAGTTTTTGTTTTGTTTGTTTGTTGATTCAGGAAATTAAAGAAGACGAGAGAAAAGTAAAAAGAAATTAAAGTTAAAACGGGGTTTAAGTTAAAGTTGCGGAAATGAAAAATGTGGGAAAGTGGTTTAATTTATACAATAAACAGAACATAAACTTGAAAAAAAAGTTGACAGTGAAAATGAGAATCTCTTTTTTCTGTCACCCGGGTTAATAAGAAACTGGAAAAAAAACAATAAAAGTCATCAAAAAAGAAACAAGAAAAGTGAGGAACGGCGTCTTTTTCGCAATATTTTTCCTATTTTTTCCGTGTTTTGTGAGTATTTCACTATAATTTTTTAAAATCACCCAATAAATATTTATCCGCACACTATAAATTTACCAAATTAATATATCAGAAAAAACGGAAAAACCCCACTTCTAGTCTTTTTATTTTTTTAAAAATTATGGGGTGTTTCAATATCATGTTGCTACTTAGTATCCGGATTATCTCATGTAACAAGAACATATCATTATACAATATTATTAGTAATATTCATTAGGAAATATACTCTGTAACGTTGTATATCCGTATAAACGTACTTCCCCGTGTTGTTGTTGTTGGGATTTAAAATAATATACAATACTAAGTTTAACAACCTTGCGAATAAGATAATTGCTCATGCTATCTATACTCTAGCATGACATTCCACTTTACTTAAAAGTTTTAACCCACAAATGAATCTCTTACAGCCCATCGGATGCCAATAAAAAGAAAATTTTGGCTGGCAAGAACAATTTTTCCTTTTTTCCTTTTTTCCAGTTTTACAATTTTCTTTATTTTTTTCTATTTTTCGTCATTACTGTTTCCGGTTTTTGCAATAACCCACAATTTTTATATAAGGCATTAGCACAGTTTTAGTATTAGTACGGATTTCTTTTCACATCTGGGGTTAATGCTTAAAGAAATATCTCTCACTGTTAACTTCAACTCAACGTGTAAGGTCGTATAGAGTTAGTAAGCACATAATAACTTCAAAATGGCATCATTTAATGATCATACCCGGAACCAAGTGAAACAACCAGGTGTTAATTTGAATAAAGTTTCAGATATAATATATAAATTACAGGGAAAATTAAGAAAAATAGCATGATTGCTCCATATTAAAAATTTCATTTTTTTGAGGAAACGAGTAATTTCCCCGGACTAACTGCAATTCCCCAGGAAAAAAATGTTTTAGACTTCTCCCCCAGATAATAAGCAAGCCTTACTACTCGTGCATACTTTTTTTCTAAACGACATTTTAATGAACTGTTTTGTAGTGAAAACTTTTAACATCCGATATCTAAAGTGTAACTAAAGTGGTAGTTTTACTACAATATTGTATTGTGTTTAGTATAATGCTAATTATTATATAACTATTAACTAATCACAGTTCATTACTCCATGAGATTACTTAAGAACGAACAGAGTGTATTACTTGATAGAATAATATCGTTTCTTTAATTTGACATAATAAGTTAATAAATTTGAACTATAAACATGACATTATAAACTTAATGAAAATTTAATATTTACCAATAGTACTAACAACTAATTTACTCTTCATAAACTCTAGTAATCATACCAGTACCAACGGTTTTACCAGATTCTCTTAAATTAAATCTTTGTCCAACTTCTAAGACAACAGGATATAATAATTCAACAATCATTTCAACATTATCACCTGGAGCAACTTGTTTAGAATGATCTTCTTCAGTTTCTGGGAATTTTAAGGTAACATTAACATTAGTAGTTCTAATGTACATTTGTGGTCTATAATTTTCAGAGAATGGAGTATGTCTACCACCTTCTTCCTTAGTTAAAATATATAATGAAGCTAAGAATTGTTTGTAAGCTTTAACAGAACCTGGCTTTGCTAAAATTTGACCTCTCTTAATTTGTTCTCTTTTAACACCTCTTAATAAAATACCTGGAGTATCACCTGCTTGTGCTTGATCTAATTCTTTGTGATACATTTCAATACCTGTAACAGTTGTCTTTAATGCACCATCTTTACCACCAACAATTTCAACTTCTTCACCCTTCTTTAAAGTACCTCTTTCAACAGTACCTGAAACAACGGTACCTCTACCAGAAATTGAGAAAACTTCATCAATTGGTAAAAGGAATGGTTTTTCTAAATCTCTTTGAGGAGTTGGAATCCAAGTATCAACTGCTTCCATTAATTTAAGAATTGATTCTTTACCAACTTCAGGTTTTTTATCTTCTAATGCCATTAATGCTGAACCCATAATAACTGGTGTATTATCACCATCAAAACCATATTCAGATAATAATTCTCTCATTTCCATTTCAACTAATTCTAACATTTCTGGATCATCAATTGTATCACATTTATTAACGAAAACAACTAAATGTTGAACACCAACTTGTCTTGCTAATAATAAATGCTCCTTAGTTTGAGGCATTTGACCATCAGTTGCTGCAACAACAATAATTGCACCATCCATTTGTGCTGCACCAGTAATCATATTTTTAATATAATCTTGATGTCCTGGACAATCAACATGAGAATAATGTCTATTTGCAGTTTCATATTCAACATGAGCAGTAGAAATTGTAATACCTCTTGCTCTCTCTTCTGGTGCTTTATCAATAGCTGCATAATCAAGAAAATCTGCACCACCATTTTCAGATAAAACTTTAGTAATTGCAGCAGTTAAAGTAGTTTTACCATGATCAACATGACCAATTGTACCAATATTAACATGAGGTTTAGATCTATCAAATGATGCAAATCTAATCGCAGTTCTTGGTACAATTCTAGGAACGCTTGCAACAGCTGATCTGTTGAAGGCTCTTAATGCAGTAGCAAAGAAACGTGAAGCCATCCTTATCTGATTAATTGAAACAAACAAATTAAAGAATTTAAATAAAAATTTAAATGAAGAGTAACCTAAAACTAAAATCCATCATATAATATAACACATAATGAAAAATTTAATGACACTCCTACTAATATTCCCTCAGTAGAAAAGAACCCATTAGAAGGCTGCTTTTCCTATACCATAATATTAAAATTACGTTATTTTCCTCACTTAAACCTCGCTTTCTGTAAGTAAATATTTGGCATAACTATCGTGGTGTCAGGGTACATGTTAGTTATGCCAGATGGGGGGGGGTTTATTATGTGGTGTACTGCTGTAAAATTTAAAATTAAATCACTCAAGAGTCGGGTCGATTCACTTATACACATTACGTAATAAATCTTATCTTATCTTACAAACTCTGTATTTATACACTACCTTTCATGATATCAAACTGCTTCTGTAAATGTGCATTATCCTTGTTGATGAATTCCTCTAATAATTTATTCAATGGGTTAAATTCACCATCAAAGAAAACAGATTTCTTAACATATGTTAAAATAAATCCATCATCTAAATGCTTTGATGTATATTCTTGCATCATTTGTTCAATTTTACTTAATTCAATTTCTGAAATATGATAATCTTTACATGTATCTTGATTAATTTCAACATTTATCCAATTATTTGATTTTTTCTCTCTGTAACAGAATACCGCTGGGTTGATAATTATACCTGTTAATATCCATGGTTCAAATGTAGATTTTTGTTCTTCATTAAGTATTTCATCAATTTCAAATTTTTTAGATTTTAAATTAGATATATTTCTTTGTATGTTATTAGTTTCTTCGGTTATTTGTGTTATAATTTGTTGTATATTTGATGCTAATGATCCAATATTTTCACTAGCTGATTCATATTTTTCATAATCTTGCAATTCAGTTGATTTATCAATGGAATTTGCATCTTCCATCTCAGTATCATCACCATCATCATCTTTCACTGGTTTAAGTTTCTCTGATTCATTATGTAAATATTTTTTAGTTTCAGTTAATATACCACGAATACTCTTACCATTAAATGCTCTCAATCTAAATGATTTATCCAACAATTCTTTATTCTTTACTCTTAACTCTTCAATTTTATAATCTATTGACATAAAAAAATCTCTATTTTCATATAAAAAGATTTGCGGAAATATAAATTCATCTAATGAAAATCCTTCTTGGATAGTTTTAGTATCTGATTCAAATGAGAATGTCAATATATCAGATATATTACTTAAATAAACAACAGCTTCATCAGTATTTAGTTTATTATAAACTGTTTGATAAATATTATAACATAATTCATCACTACTAAATGGTATATCATAAATATCACGTTTATTAGTTAAGTCATTACTTTGAATACAGGTTGAGACAAATAATTGTTTGATTGGATCTTTTGAATTATATTCAATGGATGAAATCAATTCAACAATTTCATTTATTGCGAAACCAACAAATTCATCAATTGATTCAAACTCATCTTTAACTAATTTTTCAAATGGTTTAATTAAATTGAAAAGTGAAGCAAATCTTCTTTTAGAATCACCACTTAGAAATGCAACTAATCTTTGTAATTCTTGAACAAATAATGGATTTTCAGAACATAATTCACGATTCCACCAATTAGGTTTATATGGAAATGTTAAATATTCATGATGTAAAATGATATTATTAAACTTAGGGATTTGTGAAAATATCATTAATACTGGTGCAAAATATGATTCATATAAATTATATCGTAATGGTAATACAACACTTACATCTTTATCATCTTGTTCTTCAGTATCTTCAATAACACTATCTTTATCAAGATGATCATTTTTAATCATTTTTTCAATATCTGTATAAATATCAATTTTATTTTCATTATAAATGTAATTCTCTTCACAATCTTTTTCATAATCCTCCCTTGATTGATCAAAGTTATCCACATTTTCATCATCATCATAAGTCATTGTACCTTGACCGTAAGTACTAAATTGGGATATTTTATCCCTTATATCTTTATCTAAATTAATATTCATACCAGTACTATTACTGAATTCATTGTCATTGAATGATACATATTCAGGTGGTGCATTTGGTATAGTATTAGTATCAGTTGTATGACGTGGTGGCGGAGGAGGTGGCGGCGTTGATTTTTTTTGAGTATTTGAAATGGATGATGAATTGGTTGAGTTTGCTGGATTTGCAACATTTGTGAAATTATTCAAATCTAGTATATCTGACTTTTCATCGGGGTTCCAGTTATTATCACTAGTCATGGTTGTTGGAAGAAGATGGCAAAATATATATTATATTAATCCTCCTCAGCGTGTAGACAATTATTTCCCGTTGGGAAATTTGAATCCCTACTTATAATTATAACCTTTTATAATGTTACGTAATATTTTTTAGAAAAATAGCATTTTTTTGATAAAAATCACGACACACTATTTGTTGTAGGCTCAACATAGCTTTTACATAGTAATTTAGCCAAAATTGCGTGGCAATTGCTGGCTTTCCACAGAGTAGCTACCAAAAAACCAATAGTACCATTAGAAAGAGAAAAAAATTCTCTAGTGCTCTATAGAGAGACATTTCAAGATTTAAATCCCAATTTTTCAAAAATCAAAAATAAGTGCCCAAAAATAGCACAAAAAAAATTACTAATTTCAGCAAAGTTTTTTCAGATTTTATCAAAATTGTAAACAATATAACGGTAAAGTTTCCGGTACAACCAAGAGAGGAGATTACAATGAGCCATATCCGAAGTACTCAAGGTTAATGACCATCTTACAGGACTTTGTTAAAAAACGCAAATTTGAAACTAAAAACGTTCATAACTCCATCAATACTTACTGGAATCAAAAACTAAGTACATGATTGGATAGAGGAAGAGCGCGGCTACAAATGTGATATTTATGAGATATTGGTGAGGGGGAAACCAAAGACTTAGGTTTTCGGAAAATTTTCTTAAATCGCTTAAAAATATATTATAAGTAGGGATAAGAGAGCTTAAAGATTGAAATTTGAAGGACTGAGTACTTAGCGAATCAATGTCAAATCTGATCCTTAGTTCCATTATATAATACTTGGTACATGATGTTCAATATGAACATCCATTTAGATCATTTAAAGACCAGTATTACATATTTATTATTATTATCTATTGGAAAAAGGTATTATACATGCACATATATATAAGGATATAGCAAAGGAAAAGATTTTAAAAGACATCAGGTAATCTTTCAATAACATAGGAATGACCACCAACACTCATGATTGGAATACCAGGTACTTTCCTAATTCTTCTCTTTAAATCAGCATCATTAGTTGCAATTATATAACATTTATTTTGAATAACTCTACTTACAATACAATCATCTGCATAAGTACCTTTATGAGAACATTTTAATCTTTGAATTCTTGGATCTTTTGCTAAAGTTAAAGCAATTCTATAACGATGACCTAACTTCTCTAATTCTGCAAGAACACAATCTGTAACCATTGGTATACATTTTGCTAATAAACAATCCATCATACCTCTAACTATATCAATTTTCTTTTGAATACTAAAATTAAAGAAATTTGTATCAATTATAATTTGATATGGAGGTTTAATTGCTTGATTAAATTGAAAAAATAATGCAGATGAAACTTGTGGAACTGATTTAATTAATTCTTTATCTTCCTCTACCTCTTTTAGTTTATCCATATTTTTCTTTATTCTTTGATCATCCTTTTTGACCATTCTTTTCACAGAGACCTTTCTTGTTTTCTTAGCTTTACCCATACTGTTTGATTGTCCAATGAAAGTAAACTTTGTTTTAATATCTTTTCCTTAAGGATCAATGAAAAATTTCAAAAAAAAATTTGATATAGAGAAACTGTGAAGTGTGAAAAGTGAAATAATTTTTTTCTTTAAACATTCAAATGTTAGTGGCGCATTAACTGGATTATTAGTGGCGCAGTGCGTTAAATCTCGGATTTCGGACTATATAAAGGTACTCTATCAATATTATTATTACTTACTATATAAGAAATTTCAGGGCAACTTGTATACATTATATGATGGGAGCAACTGTTTAGTTCTTTTTTTTTTATTGAATTGTTTGTTTTATTATTAGCTTAAACAATAATCATATAATGACAGATAATGAGGTAGATCAAGATCCACTCTCGGATCCTATTCTGATACCCTTTATAGGTTTAGTAGATCAAAAGAAACTTGATTTAGAATTTGATTCATATGAAAGTTGTGTTAATGATGAGGTTCGTAAAAGACGTACTGAAAAATCATTTCAAGCTGTTATTGAATTTATATACAATATTGTCAAAGAAAAAAAAATTAATGATCCAGATTTCTCCTTTTCCGATCTAGTTGTTGAAACCATAGTATCCAATAAAGGTGACATAGATAAATCTTATAAAGAAATTGTATCAAAAATTATCCCAATGGCTAAAAATTCAAATTTACCTACACCATCTACAGATTCTGAGAAATTCATGGAGAGTTTTTTTTGTAATCTTAAATCAAGTTCTGGTGAGGCAAGTAGTAATTTATTAGACTCATCAAGTACTTCAAATACCGAAACAACTAAAAACTCTTCCATGGATAGGAAATACTTAAACCTTTATGCACCAAAAAGTGGAAAATGGTTTATAGCATCAGGTAAAGTATGTTACACCAATTCTTTGAATGAAATTGAACCTAAACATGATAAGGATACACCAGGTGATTTGAATGGTTCTACTATAAAAATTGTTGATCAAGAAACAGAAGAGACAGAAACTTTTATTGATACATTGAAAAGATTATCATTAACCACTAATTATTGCCCAGATGTTAAATCTGTTGAAGATATCTTTGATAAAGCCAAAACCAAAAGCGCAGATAAAGTAGATGATGCTAATGAAAAAGCAAGTAATGTCGTAGAGGATAAAACTAAAGAGTCTACTGAATGGTTGGAAACTTATAAGGATACTTTAAAAAAAAATAAAAATAATGTTGCATCTAATAAGACAACTTCTGAAAATGTTTTTTTGGCACCTAAAGAGTCTATAATGAGTGATTTCAACATACATCAAGATTCTCCAAGGCCAAAAATAAAAACATTAACAACTTCAACTTCTAAATATCCACCTTCCATCAATCTAGGAAAGACTCGACTTTCAAACAGAGGCGGTGTCTTCTCTAAAAGATCTTTTTCAAATGATAACGCATTTGCAAATAAAAATAGAAATATAAGTATTAAAAGCAATGATAGTAAAATAATGGGAGCAAAATCTGAAAAAGAAGAAAATACCTTCAAGACTAGTTCATTAAGAGTTCCACTTTCTAAAATTCCATATGAAAGTAAAAGATACCTTCCATTTGATATTTCATTAAATTCAGTAATCTATGATTCAAATTCTGCAACTCTCTCATCTCAAGGTAATAAGGAAAATCAACCTAAAATTGCTTTAGTACAACCGTACTCTTTTTCTCATCAAACTGCACAGACAAGTGAACAAACTCCTGTTTTATACCAACCACCAAGTTATTATTGGAATATCTTATTTGAAGGAACTACTTCTATCAAGACAGTCTCCATTGGTGACTTCCACTCATTGTTATACGACTACTCACGTCTTTGGGAAGCACAACTGATCAATCAAAGTCAAACTGAGGGCCCCAGAAACACGTCACGTGATCAAATTTGAATTTTTTTGATGAAGTATCCCCCCATCAAGAAAAAAATCTCAATTACGTGAAGTTGGTTTTTCACAACATGGATTTTCAATGTTTTCAACCGTCTTGAATGGATTGCTTATAGTCTTTGCTACTCGTTAAATATATCCTATATATCTCTTCCTTTTGCATTAAATACCAAAAGTATCTACGTATATACACATTTTAAAAGGATAATTAATCTTTAAATAGAATATTCTAACGCTTTATCTAGATTAATTATACGAGTCTAATAATACTAAAAATGTCGTCCTATACTGAACATCTTGATGCATTTGTTCAAAAGCTTCAAGACTCATCATTGGATTTACAAGTTAAACATACTTTATTTTCTGAACTATGTGATACTTTAGAAACTCATCATGGCGCAAAAGAATATGAATATTTCTTAAAAGTTATGATTGATATATTTTTCAATCATTTAAATACAATTCCAATTTCATTCATTTCAAATTCAGCTGAACAAAAATTAAGATATTTGATTCTTGATATCATTCATAGATTACCATATAATGAAACATTCCTCCCCTATGCTGTTAGAGTTTGTGATAGTTTAATGGAACTTTTGAAAATTGATAATGAAGAAAATGGTTTACAATGTATGAAAATTATAACTTCTTTACATAAATCTTATAAAAATTACCTTTCTTCAAAAATTGAAGATTATTTAAGCATTCTCAAAGCAATTTATGCCAATTTATCAACCCTTGTCGATGAACAATTCAGTTTGACAAAGGGTGAATCAAATTCAACCTCTCAACCATTAAATGAAGATGAAAAATTGGATTCCAAAGATGATTCAAAACATGAAGAAAAAACTGAAGAAAAAGCAGATAAAAATGAATCCAATGAAGAAGTTGAAAAAATAGTCGTCTCAGATAAACCAGAGGAAATTAAAACTGAAATTACTGAAAAAGCAGATGAATCAGCAAAATCAACTAATGCAGTCTCATCATTCACCGATTTTACAACAAATGATGAATCAGTATCACAACAAACATTATTCAAAGCAACTCATTCTTTTAAAATGGCAGCTGAATGTCCTATTACTCTTGTCTCATTATCTGGAACTTACAAGACTTTATTAGATACAGCTGTTTCAACTATTTTACCACTTGTCATTGATGTTTTGAAATTACAAGCTCCAGCTCAAAAACTTGAACATGAAAAATCAAGGGAAGCAAACACTAATATTGTTAAAATTGCTCCATCTTTACACAAAAATCCAATCTATAATGATTTCAATTCTGCTCAAGTCAAAGCATCATCATTCATGGCTTACATTTTCATAAGAAAAAATTTATCAACGAATATAGAACAATATCAACAAGAAATTCCTGATCTAATTATAAGACTTTTACAAGATTGCCCAAGAGAATTATCAACTGCTAGAAGAGAATTATTACACGCTACTAGACACGTTTTATCAACCAATTTAAGAGCTTTATTTGTTCCTAAGATTGATTTATTATTTGATGATAATATACTTATTGGTGATGGTTTAACTGCACATGAAACATTAAGACCTCTTGCATATTCTATCGTTGCAGATTTCATACACGTTAATACTTCATTAACAATAGATCAAATTTGGAAGAGTGTGAAAACATATAGTGGTTATTTACAAGATGATACATTAGCACAAACTGTTCATATAATGAGTGCTAAACTATTGTTAAATTTAATGGATAGAATTTTAAAACTTGAAAATAAATCTGACTCAAGACAGATCTTATTATTAATAATTGATACATTTGGAAGAAGATTTGCATCATTGAATTCTCAATATGATAACATTATGAAACAACATGACGAATTTAAAAACAGTAGAAAAGAACGTGCATTGAAATTACAAAAATTAGAAACTTTTGGCAAAACACTGACTGGAAAGTCAATTGATGAAAACTATCATATTAGAAATTTATCTGAAAAACTTCATTTAGATGTTAAATCAAACGATTCAAATATTGAAACAACAGAAGAAATTGATTTAGTAACCAATATATCATATGCTGAAATTGAAAGAAACTTACCAATTCAAATCATTCAACCCCAATCTCAAGATCCATTAGAAAGTGCACGTTATCTATTTAGAACCCTAATGACTTTTCTTAAATCTATTTGTTTTGGATTCAAAAGTTGTAATACACAACCCCCAAAGGATTATCCACCACAAGTTTGGCAAGAAAGTGCTCGTATAACATCAATCGAAGAATTAAACATTTTCCAAAAATTATTTAAAGAATCTATTAGTGGATTGAAGTTTTTCCAAAGTTCCAAGATTACCACTATTACATCAACATTAAAACAATCATTTGATATTACTGGTCCTAATTTACCTATAACCTCCTCAAAGGAAGAAAAAGATTTGATGGAAATTTTAGCAACTATCTTCATATATTTAGAACCCGCAGCTTTTAATGAAATTATGCAACTAGAATTACCAGCATTATTTGAGTTAACTTTACAAAATCCAGCTTTACTCCACATTCCACAGTTCTTTTTAGCAAGCGAAATTACCACATCCAATATTTCAAGTACATTGATTGTATTTGTAATCTCTAAATTAAATGAATTAGGTGACATGGATATAGTGAAATCAAATATTTTGATCAGATTATTCAAATTATGTTTCATGTCAGTGAACTTATTCCCAAATGTTAATGAAAATGTTATTTTACCTCATCTTAATAAACTGATTTTAGATTGTTTGAAATATTCAATGAAAACTAAAGAGCCAATAATTTACTTTTATTTGATTAGAACTCTGTTCAGAAGTATTGGAGGTGGTAGATTTGAATCACTTTACAAAGAAATATTACCATTATTACAAGTTTTACTTGAATCTCTCAATAGATTAATTGAAAGCTCACGTCGTTCACATGAAAGGGATATATACGTTGAACTATGCTTAACAGTTCCTGTTAGATTGAGTGTTCTGGTTCCATATTTAAGTTTTTTGATGAAACCTTTAGTATTTGCATTAAACGGTAACCAAGATTTAATAACTCAAGGTTTAAGAACATTAGAACTATGCGTTGATAACTTAACTGCTGATTATTTTGATCCAATTATTGAACCAGTTATCGAAGATGTTATGAAAGCACTTTGGAAACATTTAAAGCCTTTACCATATTATCATCAACATTCACATACAACTCTGAGGATTTTGGGTAAATTGGGTGGTAGAAACAGAAGTTTTATGAGTTTACACAAAGATCTTACATCTGAAACATTAACAGACCAAAAATTAGAAGCATCTTTCAAAATTGAAGGTTTAAAAGGTGAAATACCTATATCTATCACTTCAGCAATGAACACCGCATTTCTTACATTAGAAAGTTTCCGTTATAAAAATCATTATAGAATGAGTGCTAATAACTATCTCATGACAATCTTAAAATTAATGATTAGTGCTGATGGAATTCCTGAAAATTATCAAGAGAAGGTTCAACAAGTTGTTGATTTTATTATAAAAGATGGTAAAGTTCCTATCGATCATAATAATATCAGTTTGCCATTAGATGATTCAAAAGATCGTGAAAAGGTTGAAAAACAAGAAGAATTACTTGTTAGGTTATTAAAAGCATTATTTTTCTCTGTTTCCATTGAAGATGCAAAAGATGAATCATATGCATTAATTGAAGGTATTTGCCAACATTATGTTTTATTAAGTTTAAGTAAAGCAATGCTTGAACATAACAAATTATCCAGACAATTTTCCATTGCTAATCACGAAGGGATTAAATATTTGAATACAAACACTATTTATGAAGCTATTTCCTATGCTCTCAGTCATTATATGTCTGATATCAGATATGCAGGTAAATTTGCTATTAAGGCAATCTTTAATACATGTGTTACTCTTTTCGGTTCTGTTGAAAATGCATTAAAATTTATGGCTATTAGAAGAATGTGCTCTACTTTCATTCACAATTGTTTTGAAGATAAATATTATGCCAAATTGGGTGGTTGTTTAGGTTTGCAAACAATGATTAACGATTTAGGAATTTCTCCAAATTATTTTGCTGTTAGACAAATTGAAATCTCAAGAGCTATGTTTTTTGTTTTAAGAGATACACCAGATGATGTTCCTGCTGAAGTATGTACAGTTGCTAAAGATATTATTTTGGGTATATTAAAAAATTGTAATAAAGAAGTTTCAAAGGATCAAGTTTTCCAACAATCTTTCCAATCCATTGTTAGTCAAATTGTTTTTGATTTAAGTAATTCTAACATTAATGTTAGAGAAACAGCAAAGGAAGCTATCACAATTTTATCAGAAGTTACCTCTGTACCAATTGCGAAAATGATTTCGCCAAGTAAAGGTATTTTATTGGCTCCAATTTTTGGTAAACCATTAAGAGCATTGCCATTCTATATGCAAATTGGTAATATTGATGCAATCACATTCTGCTTAGGTTTAGAAGATACATTTTTAGAATTCAATGATGAACTCAATAGACTACTATCAGAAGCAATGGCTCTGGTTGATGCAGATGATGAATCATTGATTAACTCTAACAATATTTCAGAATATACCACATCTAAGCAATTGATTGATTTAAGAATTGTATGTATTGAGTTATTAGCATTAGCATTGGCTAAAAAGGAATTTTCTAATAGTCAAGTTAGAATTAGAATCTTAAGTGTTTTCTTCAAGACTTTATGTTCAAGTAGCTCTAAAATTATCAATGCTGCATATTTAGGATTGAAACAAGTTCTTTCACAAAATTCAAAATTACCAAAAGAATTATTACAAAGTGGATTACGTCCAATGTTGATGAATTTATCAGATTACAAGAAACTGACTGTTCCAGGTCTGGAAGCATTATCTAAATTACTTGAACTTCTCATTTCGTATTTCAAAGTCGAAATTGGTAGAAAATTATTAGACCATCTCATGGCATGGGCTCAACCTTCAGTTTTGCAAAGAGCGTCTTTACAAGAACTAGATAATAACAATACAATTCAGATAATTGTTTCAATTCTAAAAATTTTCCATTTATTACCACCACAAGCTCATACTTTCCTCAAAGAGTTGATTGAGACATTATTATTCCTTGAAAGTAATTTACGTCGCCATTATAACTCACCGTTTAGAAAACCAATTGCACAATTTTTAAGTCGTTTCTCAGACCAATCTATCGAATTTATGAAGGAACATTTGGTATTTAGAAACTATGGATCAATATTTGCATATTTCATTGGATCAGAAGATTGTGATAATTTAAGAACTGAATTTAAGAAACATATTGATGATTTTATGGATTTAATTAATAAAGAACAAAATAAAGATACAAAGTATATCATGTTAACCAATTTTATTGATGCAATTGAGATGCTGTCTGTTCGTGACTCAAAATGGTATTCAGCCTGTGAACCTATTTTAAAACAAATTAGTTCATCAATGATTGAATGGATAGAATATGAAAAATCCTCACCAATATCATCACCAATTCATTTTCAACTTCCTCAATCAATTGAAAAATACGAAAGAATCTATGTTAATTATTTGAAACTCAATAAAAAGTCTTTAGCTAATACTATAACATTATTGGACATGATTTGTTTGAATAAAATTCAAGTCACTGAAAATGTTTCAAAATTCATTTTGGAAGATATCATTAAAACAGAAAATCTTGAAACTGCTAGAAGTTATCTTGATGAAATTATGAATTTTGTTTCTGATAAATCCCGTCAATTGTCAACTAAAATATATTTACTAAAAAAGATTGCAATTCCGCTTTGTTACTATAATGCCAAAGTTGGTAAGACTTATGAACTTGCAAAACTTGGTGAAGAATCTGCAAACTGGTTAAACACTTTAGCTAATACATTTTGGATTGTTGAAGAATCGTCTAAGATTGAATCTTGTATGGTTGATAAATTTAGAGTTGAATTATTACAATTAACATCATTATTACTTTCTGAATATTCTGACCTAATAATCAAGTGGAAAAAAGAAATTATCAAATTCAATTGGAGCTTTATCAGTTTAGAGGATAGTATTTCTAAACAAGCTGCTTATATTTCAATTGTTTATTTTATTAGAGCATTTGATACTCCAAAGAAAGTTGTTATACAAGTGTTTGTTGCATTATTGAAAGCAAACCAAAATGATATTAGATTTATGGTTAGACAATCAATTGATTTACTAGCACCATTTTTGAATGATAAACTTGATGGTAATACTGAATGGTTAAATTGGACTAGAAGAGTTTTGTCTGAAGATGGGTATTCTGTTAGCCATGTTTCCAATATTTATCAATTTATTGTCAGTCATCCAGACTTATTCTATTCTTCAAGAGATCAATTTATTCCAAATATTATTGGTGCAATGGGAAAACTAACTGTAGTCAATAACTCAGCAAATGAAAATCAGATGTTAGCAATCGACTTAGCAGAGTTAATATTAAACTGGGAAGTCAAAAGTAAAGAAGAAGCTGAAGTTTCAAAGGTTGAAAATGTTGAACAATCAATTATAAACTCCACCGGTTCTGTTGAACACGGTGATGATGCTGAAAAAGCGGAAAGCGCTGATGATTCTGAAAAAATGGATGTTGATAAAGCTGCTATTGTTGATTCTGCTGCTGATGATAACGTAAACGATGAAAAAACTGAAAAAACTGAAAAAGATGAAAAGATTGATAAAACTGAACAAGCTGAACAGGCTGGAAAAGCTGATAACACAGATGAAATGGAAGTTGATGAAACAGAAGTTTCTAAAACTGAAGCTCAAGAAAAGGTCCCAAGTCCTTCTTATTCAGTTCCATTTGGTTTAAGGGAAACTTATATTACATTTTTGATTCGTTACGTCTGTGTTTGTTCTCAAAGAGCTTCTGAAAATGAGTTAGGTCGTCGTTCTCTTAATATCTTACATATCATTCAATCTCCTGGTTTTTGGCCTGACGTCAATGTTAAACTTTCATTTTTTGAAAAGTTTTTGGTAAATTCAGATTCTAATGTTAGTAATATGTTGGTTTATTGTTTGAATGCTCTAGAGGTATTAGATATTAATTTAGAGTGGAAAACTTCAGATTGGATTGTTGCTAACATTGCAGAAGTTCAAACCTTATTGGAAAAGTGCATTAAATCAAACAATCATGATATTCAAGAGGCTTTACAAAGTGTTTTATTGTTAATCTTACAGGCAGTACAAATTGAAGAAACTAGCATCGTTGATGAAGATGCTCCTGAGAATGATTGTACTAAGTTTATGAACTTTTTGGTTTCTGTAGTTGCAGAAGATTTAACTGCAATGAATACAGTTGCTGCTGGTGTTCTTTTACTATCTAGTGTTGCTAAATACAAACCAGAATTATTGGATCCTCACATTCAATTGATCTTAAAAACACTGGGCAAACTCGTCAAGGATCATGTTACCCTTTCATCTCACGGTAAACATAAATTGAATGGTGAAAATCCAAATGGTACAGAATATGAAGCTAAAATGACTACTAAATTGGTGGAAAAGATATTAAATTTTGGCTCTGAACGTATGTTAGCTTTGGGTGACCAAAGAAGAATTTATTTATCTGTCTTAGTTCAATTAATTGATAAATCTGTTGATAGGGATATTTTAACCACAATTGTGAATATTGTAAGAACTTGGTTGTTTTCAAACTTCTCAACATCTGTTCCTACTGTTAAGGAAAAAGCAGGTGTTCTTTCAAAAATGATGATTTATGAACTGAAGGGTGACTCTGAATTGACCAAAATGTATTATCAAATCATCATGGACATCTTCAAAGATGAATCATTAAATTACAGTGAACTTACTTTTAGATTAGAACATCCATTTTTGGTAGGTACTAAAATCTCTGATGTTAATATTAGGCAAGATTTGATTTCAATTTTAAATAATTCCTTGGATAAAGACATCAAAACAAGATTATTTTATATTATAAGAGAGCAAAATTGGGAGTATTTATCAGAATATCCATGGTTAAATCAAGCTTCTCAAATATTATATGGCTCATTTGATATGAATTTTAATTTAAGACTGACTGAAAATGAAAATACTTTAGCTAAACTAACAGAAATCTATGATGTCCCACTTAATACCAAGATTGGAGAAACATCACCTAGAATTTCAGAACTACTATCCAAACACGAGAAATTTTTAAATGATAAAATTAAAGTAAAGAGTTCTGATCTTTTAGTGCCATTATTAGATCTTCTATATCAAAGTCCTGAAGCAATCCATAATTCATGGTGCAGTTTATTCCCTATTGTTTACAATTCAATTGAGCAAAAAGAAAAGTCTGACTTCTTATATGCATTTGTTACATTATTATCAAAAGACTACCATACAAGGCAACAAGAAGGAAAACCCAATGTTATTAACACCATGCTTACTGCTGCTGGAAAATGTACAGATTTACAACTTCCTCCACACCTAGTGAAATATTTGGGTATTAATTATGATACATGGTACTCTAGCGTTAGAATTTTAGAACAAATAGAATCAAATCCATTAACTGAAAACTCCAAAATCAAAGAAACAAACAAAGATGCTCTAGTTGAGCTTTATGCTAATTTACAGGAAGCTGATATGTTTTATGGTTTATGGCGTAGACGCTCCAAGTATTTTGAAACTAATGCTGCATTATCATACGAACAAATTGGTCTCTGGGATCGTGCTATGAAACTTTATGAAACTGCACAAGTCAAAGCTAGAAGTAGTATTTTACCTTACAGTGAAAGTGAATATGCTTTATGGGAAGATAATTGGATTTTATGTGCAGAAAAATTACAATGCTGGGATATTTTAACAGAACTTGCAAAGAATGAAGGCTTCACTGATTTATTATTAGAATGTGGTTGGAGAGTTGCTGATTGGATTACTGATAGAGAACCACTTGAACAATCCATTAAAACTGTTTTAGATGTCCCTACACCAAGAAGACAAATGTTTAGTGCTTTCCTTAGCTTACAAGGTTATGCTCATAATTCAGAAACTATTCAAAATGTGACTAGGCAAGTTGATGAAGGTATCCAATTATCTCTGAAGAAATGGTACACTTTACCACAAAGAGTAACCAATGCACATATTCCACTCTTACATAGTTTCCAACAATATGTGGAGTTTATGGAAGCAACACAAGTTTATAGAAGTTTAAGCTCTACTACTGCTGAAAACTTGGACATGAAATCACAAGATTTGAAAAGAGTTTTACAAGCATGGAGAGAACGTATGCCAAACACTTGGGATGATATTAACATTTGGAATGATTTAGTTACATGGAGAAAACACTCATTTGAAGTCATTAACAAAGTTTATATTCCATTGATTCCTACTATTCAACAAACCAACAATAATAACAATTCATATGCTTTCCGTGGTTATCATGAAATTGCTTGGGTTATCAACAGATTTGCTCACGTTGCTAGAAAACATAATATGCCAGATGTCTGTATCAATCAATTGACTAAAATATACACCTTACCAAATATTGAAATTCAAGAAGCATTTTTGAAATTAAGAGAACAAGCTAAATGTCATTATCAAAATCCAGCTGAACTTAATACTGGTCTTGATGTTATTTCTAATACGAATTTGGTTTACTTTGCTGCTCAACAAAAGGCTGAATTTATCACCTTAAAGGGTATGTTTTTGGCTAAACTTAATGCACCTGATGAAGCCAATCAGGCTTTTGCAACTGCTGTTCAATTAGATTTGAATTTACCAAAGGCATGGGCCGAATGGGGTTTCTTTAACGATAAAAGATTCAAGGAAACCAATGATATTAATTATGCTAAACATGCTATAAGTTGTTATCTACAAGCCACAAGTTTATATAAGAATAGCAAGGCTCGTCGTTTATTATGTAGAATTTTATGGTTGATTAGCTTGGATGATGATAATGGTGTTTTGACAGAATCCTTTGAATCACATCAAAGTGATATGCCAATTTGGTATTGGATTACATTTATTCCGCAACTTTTATCTGCTTTATCACATAAAGAGGCAAATTTTGCACGTAAGGTATTAATTAAAATTGCTAAGGAATATCCACAATCATTACATTTCCAACTAAGAACCGCTAGAGAAGATGCAAGCATATTACAAAGACAACAATTAGCTGAATCTGGTCAGTCTGGTCAATCTGGTTCTCCTGCTAACAACCAGACACCAGCCGCATCAAACAATCCTGTTACTTATACAAATGGCGGTGCATCTGATGGTAAGAAAGAAGATGATAACAAATTGGATTCCTCAAATACTAATGCTGATAGTAAAGATGGAAATTCTACAGCAGCTACTACAGCTTTAGCTACTGCTCCAGATAATGGAGCGACCGGAAATGCGAATACCTATGCTCAAAATGAAAATGTTAACTCAAATCCATCTGCTAGTACTCCATTAGCGGGTAGCCCACCTACTGTATCTCCAGCTGTTTCATTGAATTCTAGTATTAATCACCCCGTTGCTAAACCTTGGGTCCACCTGGATGAAATTATGGGAATTTTGAAAACTTCTTATCCATTACTTGCTTTATCTTTAGAATCTATGGTTGATCAAATCAGTCAAAGATTTAAATCAAATTCAGATGGTGATGCGTATAGATTAGTTGTTGCACTTTATAATGATGGTGTTCAATATTTCAACAGATTATCCAATCCTAATGAAGATGCCAGATTACCACCAGCTACTGAAGCTAATATTGTCAGATTTGCTAATACTGTCCTACCAAAACATATCAAGGAAGAATTTGAAATTGATTTGATTAAGTGTCAGCCAAACTTAGAAACTTACATTTCCAAATTAAGAAAGTGGAAAGATTGTCTTGAAGAGAAACTTGATAGAACATATAGTAAGATTAATTTAGAGAGAGTTTGTCCACATTTGAGTCAATTCCATCATCAAAAGTTCGAAGATATTGAAATACCTGGCCAATACTTATTGAATAAGGAAAGTAATCAATATTTTGTTAAGATTGAAAGATTTATGCCTACAATTGATATGATTAGAGGTCCTACAGCATTTTACAAACGTATTACAATGAGAGGTAATGATGGTAGTATTCATAAATTTGCTATTCAATTCCCAGCTGCAAGACATTGCAGAAGAGAAGAGAGAATATTCCAATTATTCAGATTGTTTAACGATCCATTAAGTAAGAATGTTCAAAGTAGAAAGAGAAATATTGAATTTACTTTACCATGCGCAATTCCTTTATCACCACATATCCGATTAATGACTGATGATGACAAGTATGTTAATATGTTGAATATTTATGAAAAATACTGTAAATATAAAGGTCAAAACAGGGATGAACCTTTAGCTTATACAATTGAAAAATTACATGCAGCATACGATCCAAGACTGCCAAAACCAGATGTTTTAAGTGTTAAAACTGAAATATTATCTGCAATTCAAACATTATTTGTTCCAAATTCAGTATTAAAGAATTATTTTCTCAACTATTATCCTAAATTTGAAGATTTCTGGATTTTCCGTAAACAATTCAGCTCACAATATGCTACATTTGCATTTTCTACATACATGTTATGTATTAATGCAAGACAACCACAAAAGATTCATATTAATCAAGGTTCAGGTAGAGTTTGGACATCTGAAATGTTACCATATAAAGTTGTTGCAGGTAAATCACCACATAATATATTCCAAACTAGTAATTTAGATGTTTCTGCACAAAGAGCAGCTCCAATGTTTTGTTCATTAGAATTAGTTCCATTTAGATTAACTCCAAATATTCAAGAATTAATTGGTCCAATTGGATCGGAAGGTATTTTCTCTATGCATATGATGATTATTGCTCAATGTTTATCCAATCCAGAATATGAAATTGAACATTTTATGAACTTGTTCATTAAAGATGATATTCTTTCATGGTATGCTCAAAGAACTAGATATGTTACACAAGATCCACCTAATTCAAGGGAAATTGTTAAATTCAATGTTGATTATTTGGTTAAAAGAATTAGTCAATTATCTAGTGACAGTTCATCACAATCTGTTTCAAGTCAATATATTGTTAATTTGATCACACATGCAGTTAATCCACGTAATTTAGCAAGTACTGATACTCTCTGGATGGCATATTTGTAATCTTTCGTGTTTCATTCTATTATCTATTTTTATTTATACTATCCACAATTTTACTTTATTTTATATTAATCATTTATTTTAATTATTCATTTCAATCATTTACTTGTAACAAAAAGCTTATATTTTTAGTAAAGATCGAGGTTATATGAAAGGCTGTGTAAAGTACCCGTGAGGTATGAATAATTTACAAATATACATTTTTCAAAACAAATCATTAGAAAATCTATTTTCAACTAAGGAAGCGTTGAACATAAGATCCATATCTTGAGGATTCTGCATTCTCTCAATGTTATTATAACAATGCCTGATTTTTCTACTTGTTAAAAAAAGATTTAACAAAGATAATATCAAGTTTATCGACGTTAACTGGAAAGATATTAATTGTAAAATACGAATGAAAGTAGTCATATCAACAGGAGTTTCAACCAGATCTCTAATATTGACTCTTATTTCAATAAATGGCCCATTCCTGAATAAGTAAGCCAATGTACATAATGATACCACAAAGCATAATGAATGAACATAAGCACAAAATCGTAATTGTTTATAGATATGAATCTCTGATGTTAATTGAACTGTTGGATTGTCGAAAACTTCTTCAATATCTTGAATTAATGTTAGTGGGATAAGATAAGAAAAAATCAAATTCAAACCCTGACAGCAATAGAACAAGACCATATTTTGTTGAACATTGACTAATGCAAATGAAATATAACTGAAAACCAATTGTGATACTACAGTTATTAAAAGTACCATAATACATGAAAATAGTTTATCATTTGAATATACTGCATTCCAATCTAATACACTAGTAATGGAAGCTTTCTTAATTGAATAACCACGCAAATAATGATTACTAGGATTCGTTATATCTACACGTTCATTTAACTCATTAATTTCAGTTTCAATTTCATGTTGGTTTAGTCTATCGTTGAAATCAAGTATTTCTCGTAGAGTTTTAAAGTTACCCAATGTACGAGTTGTCATAGCAAAGATTCAAAGGGAAAGTTACACGTCTCTTTTGTTGATAAATTAAGAGAGATAGAGAGAAGAATAAAAGTAATAAAGTAGAATATAATTTAAAAAAATATGTCCCTGTTTCATGACGCGGCTCAGCTGTTTGAAGTTTCTTCTTTTCTTCTTCTTTACTATTTTTTATTAGTGAATGTAGTATACCACCATCTCTCTATTTTACATATTAGGGATTGTGATTGGGAAACACCATCTCTTACCCAACAACCACGAGCTCCCATCATGTTTGCCATCAAAATATCAGTAAACAATCTATCCCCCACTACAGCGACTTCATCTGATTTTTCACAGACACCATGTTTCTTAAAATATGACATAATTTCCACATGACATCCTGGCTTTTTAGTAGTATGACGTAGTACAGTAACTCCTGTTCTCTCTTCCAAGATTTCTGCTTGTTTGTGATCAATATCATCATTAGTACCAGCGGAGTTACTGACAATAAGTAATTGTGCTCCAGGATATTGTTTCCTTAGAAAATCCCATTTAGATTGATAATCTGGCCATACTTTATCATCATGGGCCTTAGCAAAGCAATTGTCCTTATCAAGAACGATAGCTTTAATTGTTGGATTTGCAGGAATTGGAACTGGTAAATCGTTGAAAGTTGATACTACTAGATGAGGTAGACACAATTGAGGGGAAACTATTAGTTTCATAACATTGAGGGTTGCGCTTAGGTTAAATCCTGACATTGTCACTAGTTACTTTGTCTATTCTATCAACAACAGATACTACTTCAAAATCATTCATTCCATTCCAATGAACATGAACAAATCAATAAAAAAAAGACGTTGACGTTGACCATCAACCAGACGCGTCGTGGTGAATCACTCAATTTTTCAGTTGGCGGTTTCAGTGGGAAACTTTAAAAAAATTGGAAATTTATTTACTATGCATGAATTAAAACATTACATGCTATATAATGTAGAATCGGTTCAAGGATAAAATATATTTACGGATTTCCTTCTTTTTTTCGGATTTTGGAGGTATTATTATAAGGTTAATTCACTCTATTAACAATTCAGGAATTCAGGAATTACCGGTTGATAATGAGTGGTGGTAGAACAAATATATTTAATAATAAGAATCATAACAATAATGATAACAAACAATTGAGTCCCTCTCTTTCATCTGGATCCTCTGACTCACAACAATCTTCAGATTTCTCATTCCATGAAGATAGCTATGATCACTCCTGTTTGATTTGTGCAGAAAATACTAAAATCATTTCTTTATCACCGTGTAATCATGAAGTTTGCCATTTATGTTCATTCAGAAACATTGCTTTGTATAAGAAAAATCAATGTTTAGTTTGTCGTACTGAAACTACAAATTTTATATTTACAGATAATCTAGATATCAAGAAATATGAATCTGTGAAACAAAAAGATTTGATTCCATCTTCAAAACATGATTACGGTATTAGATTCACTAGTGAATTTGCTAAGAATGAAACTTTAAAATTAATGGAATATACATGTCCAATAAAAAATTGTAATATTCAAGGAACTAGAATGAACAATTTCAAAGAATTAAATAATCACGTAAAAGATGTTCACGGTAAATTCTATTGTGAATTATGTGTTAAATTTAAAAAGGCATTCATTCCGGAATTGAAACTTTATAATAGGAAACAACTGCATGCTCATCAATCTAAGGGTGATTCAGCTGGTTTTAAAGGTCATCCAGAGTGTAAATTCTGTACTAATAAAAGATTCTATTCCGATGATGAATTATATATTCATATGAGAGATAGTCATGAAAGATGTCATATATGTCAACAAATTGATCCAAGCAATCCACAATATTTCAGAAATTATGATCATTTAAATCAACATTTCCAAACAGCTCATTATATTTGTAATGTTCAGTCATGTTTAGATCAAAAATTTGTTGTTTTCCCAGATGAAATTGCTTTGAAAACACATTTAGTCCAAGAACATTCAGCATTGTATGGTAATAATATTTTAAGTACAAATACTTTTAATAACCAATTATTCACTGTTTCAAGTTCAAAGAATACCAAAAAGAAAATTACTCAGAATGATCAAGCTAATAATACCGAGAAAAACTATGAATTGAAAAGGAAAAGATTAGAGGAAAGAGCTAAGCATTATCTGAACTATAATGCAGACAAATTTACTGAATTCCAGAAGGTAAACGATGATTATAGTAAAGAGCTAATTTCAGCTAGTGATTTGAATACTAGATATCATCAAATTTTTAAAGGAAGTAAAGACGTCGACTACACTTTGTTAATCTATGAATTATCAGGACTATATCCAAGTAAATCTCAATTACGCAAAAATTTAGAATTAATAAATCAACCACAGTTAAATCAACGTGCATTAGAAGAAAATTTCCCATCTTTACCAGGCACATCAATATCTGCATCAATATGGGATCCAGCTATCAATCATTCACAACCAAAAGCCAAGGGAAGTTCCAAATTAAAGAAATCTTCAAACAATAGTACATTGTTCCCTGAATTACCAGGTTCATCATCTACTAAGAATAAATCCGGTTCTAAAATAACAATAAAACAAAACAAGACATTGAAAACAAGAGGTATTTCATCAAATGTCCCTATCAATGGATATTCAATCCCAGGATATAATCCAATATCAGATAATAACGGTAACAAGACGAAAAATCAATGGGGGAAAGTTCCAAATCCTTCATATTCATCAACTTCATTATCATCTTCATTATCATCATCATCATCATCATCATCTTTATCTTCATCTTCATTATCATCTTCAACTGCAAATAGATCAAGTATAATATCATCATATAGTACACCCGTTGCAAGTAAATCAGTAGATTCTTCTTTATTCCCAAGTTTACCAAGTGCACCTCCTAAGAAATTTATACCTCGTGTTAAACCTGTTAGTAATGATCCAGGTGTTTGGAATCCATCATTATCAGCTGCAGCTTCCTTAGGTAGTAGTAATGATGCTTTTAATATGAACGAAATAGGAATTAGTATAAAAGCTGTTAAGAAGGGTAAAAAAGGTACTAAATTTATCTACCAATTCGATTAAGATTTCTATAAATCGATCATTTCATACAAATATTCATGTAGACCGTTATAAATTTTATAAACTAATGTAAATAATATCCTAATAAATTTTAATTCAGTAATTTTGAAAACCGACAGTCCAGATATAACTACCATCAATTATTAAAATTAAACTAAAACATATTGTAAACGTACACCAAAAATATGCGTGTTGAAATAATGGATTTTGTAAATTATATAATTCATTAATAAATGATGACATTGTAGTAAGTGAACCACAAAAACCCGTTGAAAATCCATATAGTATAAATTGATGGGTTCTATTTGTGATTAATAAGCTTTTATCCACATTTAAGCCGTTAATTAATAATTGAAGTATTGCAATAAGCAAACATCCCCCAACGTTTGCTATTAAAGTTCCAGTTGGAAACCATTCTTTAATAAATCTTCCATTAAGTACAGATAATTCAAACCTAAACACTGCACCTAAAACACCCATCAAATTTGAAAATGAGTACGTCCATTTATACCAATATGAGAGATTTAAAGTACATGATAGTACTATGTTTGCAATTATAGCAAATATACCCAATAATGAAAAAATCAATTCAAATACTCTTATATTTCTATAAGTCAAGATTTTAGCTATTTTAGGGACAATAAACCAATCGAAAAATACTGCAAAATGTTTTCCCAAAAAATGTCCTAGAATTGGTACTGCAAATGTTATTATAAATGTTGAAAAAAATTGCATTACTCTATAACCATTATTATGTAGTTTCCCATTATACATATCCAATGATGAAAAGAATAATTCAATCATAGCAGATGAAAACGTTGAAAAACTACCACAGAATCCACTTGTAATACCGGTATGCAACGCCAATTGTTTCATATTTGATTTATTAGAATTTCTTAGTATCAATGACCAAAACAATACAGCATTATTACACCAAGACATTATAAAACAAGATGCAAAATTAACCCAAACAACTGTACCTGGTTGATAATTTAAATATGCGTTTTCATATTGAGTTAATTTTTGTAATGCAGTTCTAGCAAGATTACCTGGTACTGAAAATGCAATGACGAGTAGTAGAACTAGGAATCTATCAGAGAATGGTGTGTCCTCTACGGACATTATATTGTTAGGTTGCCAAAACTGTAAAGAGAATGGCGTTATTTCATTTTGAGTCAGTTTTTCTTGAGTTGTTTCATTAGTAGTTGTTTCATTTTCCATTAGACTCTCTTCCGACTCGTGTATTAAAGAGTTCTGAGAGGTATCGTTAGTATTGTGCTGCCCAATTGCCATGTCAAGGCCATTGGTTGTTTGGTTTAGGGGCTGAACATGTTAAAGATTAAAAACATTGTTTTTATATTTGGGGAGGAAAGACGCGACTTGTCGATTATCATGATTTTTCACTGTTATCGGTACTGTAATTCATTTCATGATCTTGTCAGAAAGTTTACACTGGGGAGTATAGTACTGGTTCTTTCTATGGATATAGTTCACAATACAATGGAATACTCACGATATTTGAACCCAGCTAAGGCTTCGGCAATCATAAGATCACATCAAAAGGATGAATATTTTGTACGAGATGTTGAACGTAAAATTTTAAATACGATAAGAGAATTTAAAGGTGCAGCATTTGTTCAAAGAGGTAAAGATTGGATTCGTATACTAAGTAGAGTGGTTTATCTTCTAACAACAATGGGAATTGGCTCACGGACATTAGGAGAAGAATATGTTGATATCAGATATGTTAATAATAATCGTAATATAGGAATTAGACGCAGAATATTATACGTGATAGCATGTATCATTCCATTATTTGCAACAAGACTAGGAAATCTTGCACAATATGGGAAATTACTCAGTAAGCTCAACTTGATATCATTTTATTTTGTTGGAAGGTACTATGATATAGGTAAAAGATTACTAGGGATGGAATATGTATCGAGTAGTGGAGAAATTTCTAATGATCCTATTAATGTAGGGAAATACAAATATTTAGGTATGGCACTTGCAGCTCAGTTAATATTTCAAGGTATTGTCAAAACAAAAGAGATAATAAAGGAGAGACAAAAGATAGTTGTTGATATTGACGATAGTGAAATTGAAAAGGAACAAGAGAATGAAAAAGAAGAAACAGAACAATCAATGGAATTCAGAACAGAAACTCCGTGTCTTTTATGTTTAAGTCCATTAGAAAATGCAGCTGCTGCTGGTTGTGGTCATGTATTTTGCTGGAAATGTGTTCTGGAATGGGCTCAACAAAGTAGGTCTTGTCCTCTTTGTAGAGCTGCATTAAAACCTCAACAATTGCTTTTACTCAGGTAGTAAACTTCTACACATTTTTGTACACCATAATATTTCATGACTAAATAAGTTATATAAAGTAAAATAAGCTATATAAAAATAAGAATTCCCAGACACTATTTACTTTCCTCGAATGGAACAGCACCTGCAGCTTGGGCAGTAGTTGAGTCAGGTGTTATACTACTAATTGTTGGATTAAATGGGTTTCCTGGGCCACTACTAGATTCACTTGCTTGTTGTTGCTTTTTCAGTTCAGCAAGTCTCAGTGCTTCATCATTGACACTTTTCACATCATTAGTAACATTCTTGTAAAATTCATGAACTTGACTACCATACTTGTCTTTCTTAAATTTATCAATATATGTATTTAAACTTCTCATACCTTCATTCCAACGTTTTTCAATACCCCAGTCATTGTACAGATTGTTAGTTTGTTCAGCAACTTGTTGATTCTTTTCATGAATATGATATTTTTCATCCAATCCCTTTATGAAATCATTAAATTTATCACTGATACCCTTCTCTTTATCAAATTGAATTGCACGTTCAATTAATGAAGATTGTAAAACATAACCATTTGCTAATAATTCTGCAATAACTGCACTCTTTGGTTTACTTTCTTGATCAATATCTGCATCATCAGCCGTAGTTTCCTTATCAGAAGTTGAAGTTTCGGAATCCTTTCCACCATCAAGTTCTTTAATTTCAATTACTGAACCCTCAAATTCAGCACCATTTAATAATAGAGCAGTGGAAATTGCACTTGATTTTTCAAATGTAACTTGAACATCTTGTGTCTTATCGTTCTTATCGGTAACTTTAATATCTTTAATTTTTCCACAGAAAGTAAAGAATTCCTTGATTTTTGCATCAGTGGCAGTAATTGGTAAGTTGCTTGCAATAATTGAGCTCATTTTTATTTGTTTGAAGAAAGAACACCAAGCAGGGAAAACATCTTAAAACTATAACATGTTGTATATTATAATCTAATCTTTTTATGAACTCAGCCCCCTGTCACTAATTAAAAAAACTCCTGGGAAGTGAAAACATGTCCCACAGATCATTACGTAAAATCTCTAAATTTATTTATTACATAATCAAGTACTTGTATTTGTACCGGGTGTCCCAAGTATCTAACGCTCGAAGTCGTGATTTTTGAAATTTTTTTCTTATTAATGTTAGATCTCCACATATATACTCATGTTATACATGTAGATAGAGAATTGTCTGAATCGAACAACTGTGTAGTTAATTTGTAAAAATACTGAAAATTGTTTGAGTTATGAATGTTTAAAGTTTATACCATACAAAATTTCAATTAATTTCCGGGGGGAGATCTACAATACTTGAAATAGTATTATTGGAAAGAGGGGAGTCTCTGTATTTAGAAAAGATACTCGGTATGTTTAAATTAGTGTTTTTTCAAACAATTTTTTGATAAATTTACTATGGGAAGATAAAATTATTTTTACATTTATTTGATAACTAAATTAAAATTAAAGATTCTGTTCTCAGGGGATTTTAAATTAAGTTTTTCTCTTTCTAAGGAATATATTTGTTTCTTATCAATGTTACTGATGGTTTCAAACAAACTGTAAATAGATTAGAGTACATATTAACATGCATATATACGCTTAACATAATAAATATAAATCTTACGTAATTTTGGTATTATACTTAGGAAAAATTATTTCCCCCAATGGGGGGTAGTATTTTCATATTACATAATATACTTAATTTAATTTAGCTAACTCATCATCGTATCTGGACAATTCATTATGAACAGCTATAACACTATCAACAATGACCGCATCAACACCAGCATCAATTTGTAATCTTGCATTTTCTGGATTGTTATTTTCAGAACCATAAGTAAAACAAGCAAGACCACTCGCCTTGACAACACTTGCAAGTCTTGGACATTTAATCAATGGAACGGAATCACTAACGATACCAAATAACTTCCAATTTTTAGCAAATCTAATTGCATTTTGTAATGAGCTCGCTCTAACATCTGCCATATAGTTAACACCAGATTCGGTTAAGAATAGAACAGGGAATGATGGTTGTTTCAATGTCATAATCAAACAAATATCAGGATGAAAAGAAGAAAAGATAACATTTCTATTATTGTATTTCTTATAAACTAGTTGAAGTATAACATCACAGAAATGATTCATTTCAGGTGCAATTTGTCCAATATCATCAGCTTGAGATTCATCTAACATAGGATATTTCAATTCAATATTAAATCCCGCTTCCTTAGGAACCTTATCAAATAATTCTTCAAGTGTGGTAAACGATGATGCAATTGTACTACCTCTTGTATTTGCCTTAAATTCATTAGCTTTCCATGTCTTTGTTAATTTCATTCTTTCATTGTTTAAGTGATTTTTGGTATCTTCATCAAAGTTCTCAAGTTTGTTATTTGGTTTTGATCTAGCTCTGATGTATAAATCATCCTTGACAACTTTAGCGTTATCTTTTTCATTATTATGTTTATCCTTACCCAAGTTCAAATGCATAAATTGTTCTAATGTTAATGATTGCATTGGAATATCAATACCAGATTCAGCAATAATAAAATCGTGATAAATAACAGGTATATCATCTTTTGTTAGTTGAACATCAAATTCAACGTATTGAGCACCCAATGAAGCAGCTGCAATGAATGATTCAACAGTATTTTCACCTAATTGTAACGATTTTTTATTTCTTGAATTCATACCATTACCTCTATGTCCAATAAGTCTTGGATGTCTCAAACTCTTCCAGTAAATGTCCGCATCTAATGGAATAGTACCGGTTTCTTCAAACGATCTCACAATTAAAACTTCAAATTTTATAACACCTATGACTTCCATTGTATTGACACTTAAAATGGGAACTTTAACACAATTAAATAATGATCTTTTGTTACTTCCAACACCAGTATATAAATTCTTCAAAATTGCAACTCCTCTACCCAACTTTTTGTTAGTTGATGAGACCTTATTAACTTCATAATCAAATGTTGGTATAAGATCAAAGTATAAGATAGTATTGAATGGATCTTCATTGGTACATTTAAATGTGATAGGATCAGTTGAACTACCGTGATTATCATCCAATGGTAACGAAAGGGAATATTTGTTTTCAAGATCAATATTTGAAGAAGTAACAACTAATGATAATGCAGAATCTAATTCAGTTGAGTGAATTTCAGTTGATGGAATCTTATTTAATTCAATTGCTGGAGTTTCATCTCTCAAATCTGTAGTACCGATTGAAATCAAAATCAGTGATTCTCCTTTCTTAAGATATCTATTTCCAACAATAGTTTTATCCGCTTTATTATTGTCATTAAGTGGTAATTGAGTAGATGAATTGTTAATACATTTAAGAACATTCAAGTCAATAGCTTCATTGGATGGTTCCGAGTTTGCTTTTGTTCTACTATCTGAAACTTTGTGAATACTTGAAGTTGACAAATTTCTAGCAACTTGAGGTGCCAATCTTGGTGAAAATGATCTTGTAATATCTAATGATTCATAAGGATCATAATTTTCTGGGGTAAGTTTCTCAATTATATTGATATGACCACGTAAAGCGGCATGTTCTCTAGGATTCCAACCACTTTCATCGTGAATATAGTATTTAGCACCAGAAGCAATTAATAAATCAACTATCTCCTCATAACCATTCGCAGCTGCAACAAAGATAGGAGTCCAACCAAATGTAGCTTCACCAATTTCTGTATCGGCACCGTTTTCAAGAAGAGTTTGAACACTTTCCTTTAAGTTAAGTTTACATGCAACATATAATGATGTTTCCTTTGATTCAGCATTTTCAAAATAATTGATATCAATTCCTTTACACTTAATAACCAGTTTCAATAATTCAGGATTATTAATTCTAGTTGCAACATGAATTAAATAAGGACAAGTTAAAGAGATACTTTTGTCCATTGCTTCAAACAACACATTTGCTGTCTTTGGATGCTTACCTAAAATTGCTAAATGGATTGGAGTAAGACTTTCAGCATCACCCCAAACTTTTACATCATCTAAAGAAATACTTTCATTAAACATATTCCATTCTTTCAAATATCTGATAATTATGTGGGTAACTTCTTTCAAACCGTATTGTGCAGCATAATGTAATGGTGATCTTTTATAGTTATCGTTTTCCAAAATTGCAAATTTTAAATGTGGTGGTAAATTATCAAACATATACAACAGACCTTTGAATGAATTATTAGAGTTGATACCGTCAGGACCTGATGTCTTCAACAATGATTGGTTATAGTCTGCTCTTTTCAGTTCACCAGCATTGTAAACAATTCCGTTTTTAGCATGATCAACATCCAAAGTTTTCTTTCCTAATGCAATAACATGGTGATGTAAGAAATTTCTACCAGAAACATCACTATTATTGGATAACACAGGGATTATCTTGAGTAAACTGTCGATACATCTATATGAACATTCTAAAGTTGCCTTATTTAATAATGATAACAGAACTCTTAAAGGTGCCAAATTCAATGACATATAGTTTTTATTAAGAAGACTTTCAATTTTTTCGGAGTCATCATTTTTAATTGCTTCTGAATAGATATCTAAGCTGGAAACTTTAATATTTGGAACTCCAGAAGTAATAGGTGATTGTGAACGATCTTTACCGGGATTAATTTCCGATGAACTGATATTTCTTTGCATAGTAGTATTAATTTCTAAGTTGGAAATTGTTGAAGTTGATGATGATGTGTGAGTTCCAGATGCAAAATTGTTTGAAGAATTTAATAATTTGTTCAAGTGTTTATTTATTATGGTTAACGATTCGATTGTTTCGGATTCATTACAAAATGATGAATTATATACTTTTAATTTCAAATATTCTTCTTGTTTAAAAGTACCTGCCTTCTTATCTAACTTCTTTAAAATCTTAACGAAACCTCTTCTATTCAATTCTGCAAACCATTTAAGGTTTCTAAAACAGTTTCTTAATTCAAGTAATATATCTAACAAATCATCGTACTCCTCTGCATCTGGAATATCATCCCCGTTTTGATCCAAGACATTAGCAATCTTATTGAGTCTTCTTTTATAATCCAAATATTTGAAAGTATAAAAATCATTTACTTTTTCTAAATTAATATCTAAATGAAAGAAAAATCTTGCTAAATCGATTTTTACTTGAGAATCTGCATGAAAATCAACATCTGGATCAGATTCTGCAAGTTCTTGTTGTCTAAGATATATTGCCTTGATGATTTTCTTCAAACCTTTGTAATCAATATAATGTTGTTGCCATTCGGGAACCTGATGAGTCAAAAGCGTATGTCCGAATTTCATTTGCCTTTATTCCAAAACTTTAAACTGTCAGATCAATTTTAAGTTCAAAGTTTCAATGAAATTGAGGAAGCAGGATGAAAATATGATGTATCTAGGTGCCAATATATTTGAGTGATGGCAATTAACAGACACTCCACACTCAACTTTAATAAATTGAATATTTCTCAAATGTTATTTAATATAGCCATGTGCCTCGTTCCTTAATAAATTTTAATTAAACCGGAATTTATTACCTGTCAGTCAGAAATCAGCACGGTCTTATCATCGACAATGCTATAAATAAATAAGTTTACAATTTAAATAACTCAAATTTATATAATATTACTGTCCTATTTATGAAATTTCACCTAGTAATTTGGTGCTAAACCATCAGATTTAACGAGTTGATGAACATCATGAACTGATGCATTGATAAATTGTCTTGCTTCCAAAGTGGCCCAAACTTTGAGCATGGCAATCTTGTTCATTTTCTCAAAAATCAGCTTTCCCTCTTGGAAACTGATTTGTCTTAAGATTGGAATAGATCTGTAGAAAATTAAATCAGTAAATATTAATGTTAGTATATGTTTAATGAAATAATAGAAAAAAAGAATACATTGGACATGATGTACATTAAAATTGCATTGTTGGAAATCCTATTGTCCACGCAAATACCCACCTTGCAAATAAATCAATATCTGGATCAAGTTGTCTACAAATACCTTCAAGAATCAAAATTGCAACAACAATACTGACAAAATCACCTTCCATCCTAACATGATGTGAACGTACCATACCTAACATTCTATCAAGTAAATCTCCAATTGAAACTGAACCTAATGTAAATGTACGTTCTTTAACTTTATCAACTAATCTTTCAACTTTGATTTTGAATAATTCTTCATTTATTGCTGTTTCAGGTGTCTTTGATCTTTCGATCATCAATTCACCAGCTTTATAACCATCAAATTGGGCTAATGCATTAAATAATGAAATAAAGTTGAATCTATTGCTATCATCAAGTTCAGTAACAAGACCTGCATCAATAAAACATAATTGAGGAACATATTTATCTTCAAATAACGTATTCAATTCAAAGCTCAGATCAGTGGAAGATAAAGAGTTCAATTTATAAGTTAGTTCATCAATTTCAAATTCATCAATCTCATCAGGTACCTTATTGTGACTATTCGCTTTAACAAATCTAACAAAAATATTACCAGGATGTAAATCCGCATGAGTGAAATTATCCAAGATCATCATTTTCAAGAATGAATCAATCAATTTATCACTAATAGATTTCAACATTCTATCATGGCTCATATGTTTAATTTCTAATATCTTGTTCATCTCAACTCCACTAATTTTCTCTTCGATTAAAACTTTTCTAGAGCTGAATCTAGGTTTAGGGAAGTGTATATCATTACTGTTTTTGAACTTATCCTGAAATCTATTAAGATTATAACTTTCAATTCTCAAATCTAACTGTAAATTCATTAAAATTGAAAACTGTTCAACTTCTTGAGGTAAACTTAACCATTCCATTGTTGGAATAACATCAATTATATTAGCAAAAAATGACATAATTTTCAAATCTCTTGCAATGTTTTTTTCTACTCTTGGATGTACAACTTTCACTGCCACATAAGAATCGTGTTTATTATTCTTCCCAATAAATTTTTCATTAAGTTTAGCTAAATAAACTTGAGCGATAGCACCACATCCAATTGGCTTTTCTGGGAATTCGTCAAATATTTCATTAAAATCTACACCTTTGAAAGTTTCTTTCAGAATGTTTTTAGTTTGACGGAAACTGTGTTCTTTGGAATTACTATGTAATTTACTGAATTCATCACATAATCCTTGATTGAATATGTCAGTACGCGATGCTGCCCATTGACCTAATTTGACAAACGATGCACCACTCAATTCAGCTGCATGACGTAAAAGCCAATACCATAATAGAGCACCAGTCCTATCTCCTGTTTTAGTTGTCTTTCCAAAAAAACTTATCGGATAAACTAAGAAAACTGGGAAAAAAATACAACTGAGTTCTAAAAATCTTCCAAATGTTACAATAGGTTCGTAAATATAATCTTGCATAATGAATCCTATTTGAAACAACCATCCTGTATATTTCCTATTTCGACGTTCATTTCTATACTCCTCCTCTATTTTTTCCTTTTCCTTTTGAGATGCAACAAACAATCCCATTTCAAATGTTGACTGGGATGGGTCTGGAGTTAAGGTACCTTGAACTGATGTTTCATTTTGCCAATTGTTAGCTTTAAATGGCTGTGAACCTTCCACTAGTGATTTGTTATTATCATCATTGTGTATTTCTTTATAATTGAGGAAAAATACTGCAATTGATGAAAAGATACCAGCCCCCATAAACAATTTGTATTGAAATTTTGGTGACTTATTGGTGAATTGAGGTAAACTATTTCTTTTCAAACTTTCACTTGAAACATTTCGTATTTGAAGTAAACATTTTCTCAGTATTCCAGATGATCTCAGAAGAGTTTGACGCCGTATTATAACCTCCATTCTGATTTTGGGTGTAGTTAGTTAAAAAGAAAGACTATAAGAAAAGGGAGTGGTAAGAATTAACGTTTCATGCGAAACTAAAATATCTTGAATTTAATCAGACCCTCAAATTGTATGGAATATTTCGATGTAAAAAAGTATATATTATATTAAGCATGGCAAAGGATGATTAGATCATTGAAATATAGGTAACTACAGTATCTTTTAAAATTATTGATTAATTAGATATGTGGAACATAATAGGTAGGTAATATTTATACATGTTTAGCTAATATAAGTTGTCGAATTAAAGAAGTCGTCATATATTTTCATCTGTTATTTGATATACCTTATTCCTTCAAACATATATGGATCTAGCTTTACAATTGTTCATCCTTTATAACATCAATCAGCCAATCGAGTCCCTCAGTTAACCCTTCACCTTTAATTGCACTTGTAGCAACAATACTCCAACTTCTATCCTTCAATTCAGCAAGACCTAACGCCTTGGATACATTTGCGGCAGTTAAAGCACCTGGTTGATCTTGTTTATTTGCAAACACGAGTAAAGCACTATCCACAAGTTCATCTTCTTTCAACATCATATGTAATTCTTGCTTTGCTGTTTCCATACGTTCTTTATCTGTGGAATCGACAACAAAAATCACTGCAGCAGTATTAGCATAATAGCATCGCCAGTAGGGACGAATAGATGTTTGTCCACCAAGATCCCACATATTTATAGATATGTTTTTGTATTGTAAAGTTTCAACATTGAATCCAATTGTTGGTTTTGTCTTAACAACTTCTCCGAGTTGTAATTTATATAAAATGGTAGTTTTACCGGCACCATCCAATCCAAGAATGAGAATTCTAATTTCTTCATTAACTCCCCAGAGTTTATTAAACATCGAACTGAAAATGTTACCCATTTCTATCACTAAACCTTCACTTGCAGCAAAGAAAAAGAAATAAAGATGAAGCAGTCAATCTGTTGATGATCTGATCAACACAAATTGCATGAAAAAGCCTGGTGAGTGAGTTTACAGTGAGTTTTCCGCACTTTGCGTTTCACATCGTCATTAAGGTGCCTAAGCTGGGTATATGTTTTTCTGTTCATTATTAAGAGTTATTAATAGTCTACATATGTCTATAGTATGGTATATATGCAGGTAATATATTCTAGTTTTGTGATTCACTGTCTTTAACACGTTGTAAAATGGTTTTAATCATTTCATTACCCATCTTTGTAGCTTCTGGGAACATGTGTTGGAAGAAATTTTGAGTGTTTTCAAATTTACGTCTGTATAAGTTGAAATCTCCATAACTAACAGTACTTGACCATTCCTTAGCTGCCATTGTAAATTGTAAATCATCTTGACGGAATGTTACATCATCAACTGCAACACTAATACAATCCTCTAGTAAACCTGGAGTACAGAATAAATATTCTGAGACACCAAGGAATATTCTGAAAAGTGGAGTGGAACAAATAATATGATCATATGGAACAATATCAAGTTGTGACCAACTATCAACAATTGCTAAAAGTGATAAATGTGAATTTTTTTGGTTTACACCAGGTGGAGTTTTAGATAATGAGTATTGTTGTAATAAATTATCATTTAATAGTAATTGATGATTCTTTCCTAAATGCCCAAAAACTTTTTCCTTGGCTTCTAAGATTCTTTTCATAAGTTCATCTTTCTTTCTTTGAATCATTAATGTAAACAATTCCTCCGTTGATTTTGCATATTGTGTTATTTGTTTATGCGCAGAAGGATTTGTGATGGCTAATCCAGCATACACATGCCATTTATTAGAGAAAATTCTCATTGAAATATTAATTTTGGCATTTTCTATACCACCAGTCCATTTAGGTGTTTCCCAAGGATATTGATGACTGTTGTGCCATGCAACACCCATACTTAAGAATGCTGCGTGTGTAACAGCTTGAGTATCTGCAGTAATTTTATCATGTTCTTGATATGTTAAATGAACATGTTTTGAATGTAAACATGACATTAAAGTTTCAACAAAATTAAAACTTTCATCAGAAGCACGATGTTGAATTAACACTAATGGTTGTCCAGTAGTATCAACTCTAGGACCATGTAATGAATGAACACTAACAATTTCAACATCATTAGGTAAATATTTTTCAAAAGCTTCAATTTCAGAACTTTTGCATGATGTTTGACCACCCACGATAGCACCAACTTTGGTAGAGGGTCCGTACATGGAGACTATTTTACCTATATTTTCAGCCTCTACAGAGTATATGATGTAATCCGCTAATCTACTAACATAAAATCCATTCTTATAGATCTCAACATCCGGTAAAAGGGATGACATACTTTCTTTAAGTTCAATGTATCTCGCTTCACGATCACAGCCACAGACTTTCCATCCAGCTTCAGAAAACCTACGGGCATATAAAAGACCCATATCTCCTAAACCAATGATACCAATAGTTTTGGTAGCTTTAAGCTTTTCCATTTCCACATCAGATAGTACAACCATTGTATCTAGTTATCACGTTATTCAATGATTCAGATATCCTTAGTAAAGAAAAGGCTCTGTAATGCATGCATAATGGATCGTTACAACAACACCAATATACCAGCAGAAATCTTTATTTCGCACTGACAAAAAAAAAATATACATGTTTGATCAATTTACATCAACATATAATATATATTATATAATATATATATAGAAAAACTTTCTTTTTTTATGATTCAATAAACTATTTCCCGTTGATCTGATAGTAACCATGAAGAAAAAGGGAATTCCATCGATCCCTTCGTTTATTGTCTCAGACTCTGTCAAAATGGGAGGATCGAAAACAGATTTTTCATTTGTTTACTGCCCCGATGTTTCAGATAATAACCTAGATGATTTCAAAAAATCTTATAAACCTAAAACGGATGATCAATATATTGAAGAGAAAGAATTTGATATTACATTTGAGCGTAAATATGTTAAAGATTTAATACATTCAATCACATCAGAACTGAAAAAGAAGGGAACTAAAGCACCATTATTAATACTTCCGTTCAGACCAAAACAACATGATGCAGATCTCAAAAAGTTTCTAAATACTATATTTATTAAAGGAATGCCAATAAATGATGTTGAAGCAAAAGAAATAATCGGATCAACTAATGAATATATTTTAATGGGAGCTTTAAAATTTATATGGTGTCGATTACCTGGTAAGGCCATCATAGGCTGGAAGGCATATACCGAATTTGTTAAAATGGAAGATAATTCAAGTTTCCCTAATAAAGCTTTTCTAGAATTTATGCCTAATTGTCTATCATCAGGAGCACATGCATCTATAGTTTATGATTTCTTTGATTTAATTGTTGCCTTAATTTTAAATTCAAAAGAAAATTTAATGACTGCTAAAAAGTTAAGTAAACTATGTGGTCTATGGGCTTTCAGTCCTGTCAAAAGTAAGAATAATGGAGTTCCATCCTTTCAAAGAGGTTTGTATGAATGGATTCCAGCTGGGGATGCTATGTTTCATCTATTATTAGCATTTGTGAAATCAATGCCTCCAAGTGGTGATTTAGATAAATTACCCAGAATATTTCAAAATTTACTTAAATCTACTGAATATCCTCCACCTATTACTGCCTCATCCATAGAAGCTTCAAAAAATTTACAAGAAATTCCAATGGTGACGATCAGATCAAATAGTCCTTCTAAAAATCCATTTGAACTACTGAATAGGGTCAATAAAACTTTGAAATTTGATGATCCAACCTTATTCTATACAAGAGAAGATTATTTATTATTGAAGAGAGTTTTTAAAGAAAAAAATGAAATATCAGATAAATTATCCGCTGAAGGTGCACGTTTATTAGATAACTTATGTTTGTATGATTCTGATTTGATTTGTGATGGTAAAGATAAAAGCGCATTGAAATATAAACTTGTCCCCGGTTGGTCAACTGACATGACTTCAAGGGAAAGGATGGCATCAAAAAAGGATGCTACTGAATATTTGACAGCTTTTATAGGAAGAGTGACAATAGAAGATTATTTCATTTGGACTTGGTTGGCTTCTCTTGGGATTGAACAAACTGACGTAAAGAAGAAAACTTTTGGAAAAACATATATCATGGAAGTTGAGCTAGCTGAAGGTTTTAGAAAATGGATTATTGTTGAGGAACAGGATTTAGCAAGAGATGGATACGATTTAGAACTTGAGTTGAAACAAGAAAAATTAAAACAACTGGAGCAAGAAATCAAAAAGGCTGAACTTGAAGCAAAACGTATAAAAAAGCAAGCTTTGTTAGATGCAGAAAGAGTTGAAATAGAGCGACATGAAGCCAAGAAAAAACAGGAAGAGAAAGATATGTTGGAGAAAAAAATGAAACAGGTTCCGCCACCTTTACCAAAGAAGGATTATGGTACAAGCAAAGAAACTTTATCTCAATCAAGTAAAATAAGAAAACCACCCCCTTCTATTACAGTATCTGATAGCTCTAGCCAAATTGAAAAAACAAATCCAAATACACTAGCATCTGATCAAATTCGTATATCATTACCAAATTTAGATGAAGAAAGTACATTTTTGAATTTTGATGCATTGGGTATTGATTTCAATTTTGATAGTGGAGGAACTGTCGTCATTCCTAAATCCCCAATTTCAAAGGTATTACCAACAGTTACTTATAATAAAGTTGCTGAAAATAGCTCTCCATCCAATTATAATAATTATGAAACCCCATCTCATAAAAATATACCCGAACGTTCACCTAGAAGACCAGCTGGTAAAGTCGCAGAAACATATAATCCATATCCTCAAAAACCAAAATCGCCTCAAATGAATAGAAACGCTGACCGTGTACCAGATGTTAATGTTCGTCACTATAATCACTCAAATGATTTACAACAGCAACAAATTATATCTCCAGCTAATTATTCAGCTAATTATCCAGCTAATTATCCAGCATATTCATGTTCACCACCTAGAGATCATTCACCGCCTCGAACTTATTCTCCACGTAATGAACAGTCACCTCCTAGAATATATTTGCCACATAGAGAGCAGTCACCACCCAGAAGTTATTCACCACCAATATCACCTTCTCCACCTAAAGTATATTCACCACCTAAGGTATATTCACCGCCTAAGGTGTATTCACCGCCTAAGGTGTATTCACCACCACGTTCATCATCTCCACCATGTTCTCCTGATCCTGCAAATCCATACCTTGCAGAAAACCTGAGATCACAGGTCATAAACGAAGTTCCAATTACGCATCCCAATCAGAGGGTTGAAATTTTGAGAGATCAAACTAAATCTCCAGACTCTTATCATTCTAATTCAAACATCTCATATGAGACCAACCCTACTTCAAAATTAAACCTGATATCTCCGGAAACGATTCCAATACTTTCTCCACCTAAAACCCATGATGAAAGTTTTTCAACTGATAGAGTAGCCATCAATTCTGCGCCTATTAACAATAAACAATTGGAAAACGAGTTTGAAGATTTAGAAGCAGAATTCAAAGATTGTATGAATCATCTGGATGCACAGAAATCTGAATATGGTGAAGTAAAAAAAGTGTCAAATAGTAGAATACGTAAAGCACCACCTCCACCATCGATATCTATGAAGGAATCAGTTGTATCAGGAAGTTCATCTGTTTATCCAGCTTCTACCATTGTACCAGGTAAACCAAAAGTTATTAACAAATATCTTTCAGTTATACCAGATGATAAAATATCTGATCATTCAAGGAAGTCATCTAACAATTCAAATAGTTCAAACACTTATTCAAGTAATAATACATACTACACAGGGAAAAATTCACCAATGTCTAAAAATTCTAATAGTGATCATTCATATTCATCTAATTCCGGTACAAGTAAATCAAATATAACTTCTCCGAGAATGCAACCCTTTCCACCACCACCACCACCACCATCATTATCATCATCATCAGAGCCAACACAACATTCTTATAATCAAGAAATCGGTCAACGAGTCCATGCTTCAAATAATTTGGCTGGAAAAGTACCAATACAATACTATTCGCCACAAGTTCAACATCACAATCAATTCTCATCAGCTAAACCGCCAAATAATAATATTCAAGCAAAGAAGGACACTAGGAAATCAATGCCTTCACCACCAAGAGGACAAATGTATCCACCATACCCACAAGGACAACCTTCTCCGGGATATCCTCCATATCCTATTCCACCACAAGGTTATCCTCCTTATCCACCTCAGGGGTGTCCGCCATATCCACCTCAGGGTTATCCACCTCAAGGCTACCCGCCATATCCAGTTCAAGGTTATCGACCATATCCTCCTCAAGGTTACATGCCTTATCCTCCTCAAGGATTCCCCCAAAGTGCTAAGAATCCTTCGTATAGTAATAATATCATCAATTCTATGCCACCATCTGGTAAGATTGATAAATTACATGGACCGCAAGCAGTTAATAAGAAGAATGCCCGTGATGCATTTATGGGTGGGGGATTTGGTATTTGAAGTTTGAATGTGTATCTGTATTTTAGTTGAATCGCAATTTATATATCTTGTCTTTTACAATAAACATAAATAACGATAATATTACATTATTTTAATTAATAAGTACATTTGATATCTTACTTCCATATTTGGGATACTACTTGGGTCTTTATCAACCCGTCTGTTAGAATTTATTTACCTATCAACATGCACGGTGTGCACTAATTGAAACGCGCAAAACCTTCTGCAAACCCTGGTTAATGATTATTATAGACTCAACACATGGGTGAGTGAACATTTCAATGTTAACACTGTAACACTTTCTTCCTTCCAGTCACAAAATTCATTCATACAATATGGTTTCAAAAAGGTCTAAATTGGTAACGCTAAGTATACGTTCAGATACACTATCCAAATTTCCTGAACTTACTGCCCATGTTTATCATGAGCAACCACTTGCTAAATCAAAGAAGAGTTCAGTTGACCATGGAGAATCGGGAGACCAATCAGATCACAAAGTTTTCAAACATTCCAAAACTGGAAAGTCTACACCAAGTGTGAAGCTCACGTTGAAGCTGAGTGATAATTCAACTAAAATTTTGCCAAAACTTTGTGATGGTAATGTGGATATACAACCTAAACCAGTAGATATATTGCCATCCAGTGCAATGAACTCGGCTCCAGGCAGTGCTGGAACATCAGTTGCACCAAATAGCATCACCAATTTGAACAATGTCACAGGTAATAAGCTATCTACAAATATACGTGTGGGTGTGAGTGGTTTGACCATGAATCCGCATATAGTAAGAAACATCGATACTAGTAATGCACATCCAGGAAAATGGTTAAAGAATGCACCAGAAAATACTGTTGATGATAACGAAAATACTAATTTAATGGGCACATTTGCTAATGTTGAACCTACAGATGAAAATAAACCTGATGGTTCAATAAAACCAATAAGATCGAAACTTAAAAGTACGGACGTTTCTATGCTTGAAAATGTTAAAGGTGTGATAAGCATGAAAGATCTTAGAGGTTTCAAAGATCATCCTCAAAAAGATGAAGAAGTACAACTAATAGAAGCTGCACGATTGAAAGGCCGTCGTGTAGTAAGAAGTTTTACAGGATATCTGATGTTATTCCCTGGATGGGTAAAATCTGAAAAGGGTACATTGGAGAGAAGACAAGAATTTCTTAATGATAAGGCTTTTTCACAAGTAAAGAATTCTAAAGATGGTAAAAATAGCATAATTAAAAACAGTGCAACAACTCCAACACCAATACCAAAGGTTGATTCTAGTGCTCAACTTTGATAATTTATAAATAAGACCTCTTTAGTTTATAAAAATTTGATATAATTTACACAGGAGCCATTCCTTTGGTCCAAGTATAACAGCCAAGTATTAGAAAGACTGGTATAAAACATGATATGAACATGACCGAAAAATAGGTGTATCTGTACTTAGGATTACCCATATTAACTATTTCCGTAACCATTGCTGCAAATGTACTCAAAGATCCACAGAAACCATTTGCAAAAGCTTTAATGATACAAATGTAAACTGGATTTGTTATCAATCTTACTTTGTTCTCTTTGTCTGAATATCCATATAGTAATAGGTTCAAAACGGCCATTAGTATACATGCACTGACATTGACAATATAAGTACCTGTTGGAAACCATTTAGAAATAATTTTACCATTCAATTCCATTAACTTATATCTGAAATGACATCCAAAAACTCCAAATAAACACGCAATTGAGTATCTTTTTTTATAAGTATTATCATAATCAAACACCGCCGATAAAACAATATTGATTATTGATGCAGCTATACCTAAAAATATAATAAAATATTCAAGGAATCGACAAGTTCGTATACTCACATATGGTTTAATATAGGGTACGACAAAATAGTCAAATCCATAAGCTAAATCACCACCCAAGTATATACCAAAGAAACATAGACCAAACTGAGTAATTAGAACGGCAAAAAATTGCATTACTCCGTAACCGTTATTTGGCACTGGTAAAGATCCATTTATCGTCACGAATACAAGTTCTGAGATAACACCAGAATAAGTTGAGAAACAACCACAAAAACCTGCAGTTATACCAGTATGTAGAGGAATTTGCTTTAAATTTAAAGGTCGATTAGAACCTTGTGACATAGCATCCCAGAACTCGTATGCACCATCTGCAAAACCTGCAATAACACATGATGTAAAATTAATCCAAATAAGTGTACCTGGATTATAATAAATATATGCATTTTGATAAGTCAATAATGATTGGAAAGATATTCTTGCTAGATTACCAAAATATGAAAAACTTAGCATCAGCAATATAATAGTTAATCTATTAGAATAAGGAGCATCTTCAATATTCATAATATTCTTGGGTGTCCAGTACCTTGATTTATGATCATCGGGGAATTCTTCAATTTCCCTTTCTTGTTCAGTTTCAGAATTTGGCACAGATCTTCTAATACCATCAGATTCATATCCATCATCGTCCTCTTTCCTCTTTAAATCTTCTAAAAGATCCATTGGGGTTGCAAAATCAACCGCTTTTTGGTATAACTGTTTATATGGTTTAGATGAGTTCCAATTATTGAAAGTATCACTTATATTACTCTGTATCTTTTGAATATTACTAAGGTTATCATCTTGCTTGGTTTCGACTTGTTCAAGTTCAACTGGATCGATTTCATTATTGGCTATTTCATAATTATTTGATGGTTTGTGATGTTGTGTTATATCTTCTCCATATTTATCGGAATGCACAAATTGATCATCCTTATCATCAGTTGTTAAACTCATATTATTTATAACGTGATGAGCCGACAATCTTTTTATTTAAGTCTTTAATATTAGCCTGCATCCCATAAAATAATATACTTTTACTGTAACAACTGATTGTGTAAGAAATATCTTTGATGACCCTCTCTACCTGCGTAAACTTTCTATTTTTAAAATCTGTAATTACGTAAACTGCTAATTGATATTTTTATTTTTAAAACGTTAAAAAATGCATATATTATCTTCTTAAAAACCCAGATAAAATTATAAAATGTACAAATAGTTATTACTAACAGAATAGATTGGAAAGTAAAATCAAATAAATCAAGTTGCTTTTGGTGTAAAGAGCGTGGAAAGTGGAAGAAAAAATCGAGATTCAATTATTGTATAATTGATGTCTATAAAATTGTTGGAAGAGAGTTAGGTCCTCTCGATCAATCATCAATAGAGTGAATCCTTTTTAAATTATCAAGAATTATTTACCATTTTTGAATGGTATTTGAGTCATTGGATAATAGTTGTTGTTGAAAATATGGTTAGTTGCATCTCTACCAATTAATCTTCTGGTATCAATGTATGAACTATCCAATTGATCAAGAGTATTAACACCTAATAATCTCATATCAGCCTTTAATTCTTCTCTTAAAATTTGAATTGCTTTTCTAACACCCTTTTCACCATAACCAGTATTTGCATATAAGAATGGTCTACCAAGACCAACACCAACTTTACAATCTTGACCAGCAATTGCTAAAGCTTTTAAGATATCAGTACCTCTTCTAACACCACCATCAATGAAAATGTTAAAGTTGGGATCTAATTTACCCTTGGCCTTTAATATTGGAATAGATTCTGCCATGACTTCAATTGGAGGTGGAGAAGTATCTAATTGTCTACCACCATGATTTGATAAAACAACACCTTGACATCCGATATCAATAGCCTTTTCAATATCATCAGTTCTTTGAACACCCTTTAATAAAACTGGTAATTTAGTTAATGAAGTAATTTCTTTAACTTCATCCCATGATAGTCTTTTATCAATGAAAGATGGCATAGCACCAGACGTTGAACCAGCTCTAACGGAATGATCATCATCTAATTCATCATGATCTTCAGTAATTCTCATTCTAATATCTTTTTCTCTGTTACCTCTGTTTGAAGCATCAACAGTAACAAAAATAGCTTTCATGCCTAAATCTTCAGCCTTCTTAATAGTTTTTTTGACAATATTTTTATCTTCATTAACATATAATTGGAACCATTGGGTTGCACCAGGAATTCTAGATTCTGCAATCTCTTCTAAGGAGTATGAAGAGAAAGAAGAGATCATTTGAATTACACCTTCTTTACCAGCACCTCTAGCAATAGAACATTCACCATCATCGTGACCTAGTTTAGCAGATGCAGCAGCAGAGACATAGAATGGAACACTAGTTTTAGAACCTAATAAAGTAGTTGAAGTATCAACATTTTGAACATCAACACAACACTTTGGTCTGAAGTAAATTCTTTGATATGCATAATGATTTTCTCTTAAAGTAATTTCATCTTCAGCACCACAAGAGTAGTAATTCCAAGCAACATCAGTTAGAACTCTACTTGCAATATGTTCGAAATCATAGATATTTTGAATTCTTGAAAGAGATGGTAAATTTTGTAAAAGTTCTAATCTAGCTTTTTCTTTATCATCTAAAACAACTTCAATTTTTGGAGCTTCACCAATTAAAACACCCAATTGTTTATCTTTTGGAAGGAAATTTTCAATAGTACCCTTTGGGTGAATTTTATTATATAAAGTAGTTGCATCATGACCAGCATTTTGAATTAAAGGAGTTTGTCCACCTGGATGCATTTGAATAAAATCAGTTAAATCATAAACATTACCATTAACTGTAATCCAGCAATCATCAGCGGTGTTATGTTTTATAAATTCTTCAACTGGAATTTTATTTTCTGAAGGTTTAACTTCATCATTTGCGACAACTGAAGAGTTAACAGTTGAAAAAACAGCTGCTGCAGTTGCAACTGCTGCTAATGAACCTGCTAAATATTTAGCAGATGAAGTAGATGATGATGATGAAGATGATGAAGCAGAAGCAAAAGTTCTTCTAAAAGAAGAAGTTTTTGAAACATTCTTGGCAAGTGACTTAAATTGAGTTCTCAACATTATCTCTTTTGTTAAACAGGAACAATTAAAAAGAAGTAAATGTATAAACACTTTTTTTAATAATTCATAGAAGGATGACTCCGATTCCTATGTAACTTCTAAAATACGGGGAAAGAGTGTAGACTTTATAGTAAAACCATTTATAACCAGTTACAAAAAGAAATGTTGAAAAATTTTGAATGAAAAAAAAAAAGTTTCTCCGAGTTTCTTCAACTTTCCGATTGTTTACGACATATGAGTCAGCCCGTAAAAACCCGGAGGTCGGTGATTCAGCGCTCCCCTAAGGGACTCTGACAATATAATTTTTACTATATGAGAAGTGTGAGAGAAATTGAAAAATTGTGGCATTTATTGTGAGGGTGCGGCACCATCGTAGAAATTCGGAGAAAAAGGGGGTGAAGATTTCGTCCTACCATTTGTCCGGAGAAGAATAGGAACTGGAAGATGTCCGAACCTCGCAATTGGCTTATAATAGGCACTATTAAATATAATTTGTTACTATCCTGAATTTAGTCAATTAAAGAGAAGAGTGCTTAAAAGAAGATGCAATGGATTATTATTATATCAATTGTTACGAAGGAGATAGATGAACTTTGTACCTAAATAAGAAATATAATATAGAACCAAAAAAACAGAGCTATCAAACTAAATTTAAAGGAATCAGAAGATGATTCAGATGATTCACTTCAACATAAAAATTTCAGAGTCAGAAAAGAAAAGACAAATCCGCAGTCAATGCAATCTACCAATAAATTAAAAAGAGACGACACAATTATAAAGTTCAATTACGTAATAAATTAAATAAAAGCCCCGGGATGTAAAATTTGTTTTTCTTAGTAGAAATGGACGCTATTAGCGTTTTTCTTTATAATAGTATTAGTCACAGACAGTACAATAATTACCAGTGTAATAGTAATCTGATTATAATAATCGTTTGAAAAGTTAACTATAATAGGCTTCCGAGCCTCTCCGTAGTAATAGTAAAATAGTAACACTAAACTATTGTTAAGTACTTTACTCATCCCGAAAAGTTTTTATCTACAATTTAAACTGCATCTACAACTTAAACTCCATCTTTGATGTATATTTCCAAAGATTTCAATTTAAATACCAGTAACAAAAACATTGGAGACTCAATGAACTACAAATTCGTCGATGGGTCGCTACATATCATTGTTACGTAATATTTTTTTTATATTTCCTGTTTCTCCCTCCGCCCCATAATTAATATGAATTTCCCGAATTATAAGAGATTTTTCCCTTTCCGGTAATGAGGATTCCCTTTTGGGACATTTGAAAAACAAAAGAACAACACAGCCTCCAACTGTCTGCTGATAATATATCAGATTATCTTTAATTAATTTGTATTGTTAGCAGCAAATTCAATCAAATCATGTCCTTTATGCTATTTCTTGATATTCGAATAGGTCTTTACTGTTTGTCTAGTTTTTACCTTAAACTATTAAATCTTAAACTAAATGAGTACAATGTCACAAGAAGGTAACCATAATAGTACTATTTTGCATAAAACTGTTACTCAATCTTCAAAAGATTGGGTTTCTCCATTTAGAACTTCCGGTGTTGTATCACCAAAGAAGAAAGTTGCAAATGAAGCAAATTATAGCTCCTATATCTCCGCAGGTAATGTTCCTGTAGTTAAAGTTGAAGAAACTACTGAAGAAAATCTTGATGAAGAAGCTGCAAAGGCGGAATTAGCTGAAGAACAAGCAGAAGCAGCAGCAGGAGAAGAGGAAGAGGAAGAAGAAACTCCTCTATATCCTGAACAATTTGAAGATGAAGATTTGGTAATTGTACATCCTGATGAAGAACCTTTGGAAGTTGAAGAAGTTGAAGAGATTGTAGTTGTCGACGATCCAGTCGAAGAAATTGAAGTTGAGGATGAACCAATTGAAACTCAAACTCAAACTCAAACTCAAACTGAACAACCAGTTGCAAAACAAGTTAAAGAAACACCAGCAAAAGCTCCAAAGCCAATTAAACCTGCAGTTATGGAAATTCCTCCAGTAATTAAATCACATCCAAAAATGTTAAGAAGATACAAGGATAATTTCAATATTGCAAGTCAAATTATGAACAAAAATAAAATTGAAAACTTGGATCGCCGTGTTGATTTGGGTGCAGGTTTAGTTTTAACTGAAGAACAGATTTATGAATTAGCAAAAAAGAAACTTGAACCTTTAATGAAACAAATTGATGATCGTGTTGCTGAAAACAATGCACGTGATGCTGAAAAAGCTGCTCAGATTGAAACTAATATTAGATTAAAGGATGAAGCTGTTGTTGCAGGTATGTTAGCTACATATAAGGCAACTGTTGATTCCAAAACTAAAGACGTTCAAGATGCTCATGATGCTGCATTGAAGGAACTTGAACAAAAGGCAGAATCTTCTAAAACTTCAGCTGCAAAATATATTGAAGATGAAAAGGCTGCAATTATTAAGGATCAACAAGATGCTGATCAAGCAGAAGAAGATGCAATCACTCAACATGCAACCAACAAGGAAGATTTAATTAATAATGCTGATCAATATAAATTAGATAAGGAAAATGAATTAGAATCTTTCAAATCAAAACAAATTGAAGAAAAAGAATTGGCTGAGAAATTCGAAAATGATGCAACTGAACTTAAATCTAAACAAATTGAATTACAAAAAGAATTGGATTTGAAAAAAGCTGAATTAGAAGAAAAAATCAAAAAGGTTGAAGCTTTAATTGCTGAAAAACATGAAAAGAAAGAAACTATCCGTACTTCTAATCATAGAGCTAAGGTTGCTGATAGAGCTTTTGGTATCATTAATTCTAAATTCCTTCAAGCTACAACTAATGTTGGTGTTTTAACTTCACAAATTGGTTTATTAACTGATAGATTCAATGCACATTCAACTATGATTGATCATTACTCTACTGCTGGTAAGGATATTCTGCAATCTAAAAAGGTTGATGCAACTAAAGCATCTGAAGATTGGCAAGCCCACCTGGATCAAGTGAGACTCGAAGAAGCACAAAAACAAGAACAAATTAAGATTGCAGCTGAAGAAGAAAGAAAGAGACTTGAACAAGAAAAGATTGAAGAAGAAGCAAGACTTGCAAAGGAAAAGGAAGAAGAAGAAGCAAGACTTGCAAAGGAAAAGGAAGAAGCTAAACAATTAGCTGAAAAGAAAAGGGCTGAAGAAGAGGAAGAAAATGCTAGAATTGCTGCAGAAATTGAAAGATTAAAGGAACAAAAGAGATTAAATGAAGAAAAATTAAAACTTGAACAATCATTAAAAGAACAAGAAGAAGCAAGGGCTAAATCTAGCGTTGTTGGTAGTACTTTAGGTGGTGTTGCAGGTGGTTTAGCAACTGGTATTCTGGGTCTTGGTGCTGGTGTTGCTACCGGTGTTGCAGTCGGTGCGTCTGGTATTGCATCTGGTGCATCTAATATTGCATCAACTGCAACAAATCTGGTTCCAGAAGGTAAATCTGTTGAAACTTCAACTGATTCCCGTAATGAACTTAAGAAATCGAATGTTGGTACATCCACTGATAATAGTAATCCATTCTATAAGGGTGAATTCAATGATGTTGTTGGAAAGGAAAGTGACTTACCATCAATTATTCATGAAGAAGAAGAACATTTACACGATACATCATTTGGACATAACGAACCAGTTTTAAAAGATGAAAAACCAAGGGAAGAATTTACAGGTGATAATGAAACAATTACTGATAAGAAAGAGTCTGAACAAACTGAATCATCTGAACTATCAGCATTCCCAGGTTCATCGGTCCCAGTCTCTGAACCATTAGCCCAAAAATCTGAAGAAAACACCAACGGAAATACAGCCGTTGTAAGAAGAAGATCAATGGTTGATGAAGCAATTGCAAATATGACACCTGAACAAATTGCTAAAATGAATACTCCATTATCTCAACAAATAAGAAAAGTCCCATCTAAGAGTTCAATTAAGGAAAATATTCCAGATGCCCCAAGATCCAGATCAAATTCACTGACTTCTAAATTTAAGTTAAAATCAAAATCAAGAAGTAATTCAATTAATCAAGCGAGCAATCGCAAAACAGTAAATAAATCTGAAATCTCTGCTCCAATTGCAATTGCAACAGGTGCCCGTGCAGGTGCCAGTGTTGCTGCTGGTATTGGCGCCACAGTTGTCAATGGTGCTTCAAAAGTTCAATCTGCTGCTCCAATTTTAAACAATGAACCAGTTGATACAACAACTACAAATGTAAGTATTGCACCATCTGGATTGTCTAATGCTGAAATCTCAGAAGCTAAACAAATTGAAATTAAACCAACTGATCATGAATCCCCAGAAAAAGTATTTGCTAATGAAGATGATGATGATGATGATTATGATTTAGATTCTGATTTAGATCGTGAAAATGTTAACCCTGTTTTCACTGAAAAAATTGGTGATACTGAAGAAACTGCTCCAACTACTGCACATAGTGATGATCCACATGATAATTTAGTTGAAGTTTCTACACTGGAAACTGTTTCAAGTTCTGAATATCGTGCACATAAGGATGATCCTAATTATATGATTGTCAATGCATGATATTGAAAGCACGGGTATGTTTTCTTTATATTGAGTTGTGTTATAAGCATTGCTTTATTTTAGTTAACTTTATGTTACTTTATTTTTACATTATTTTATTTTATTTTATTTTGTCTTATCATATCATTTGTTACCGTATTTTATAATTTGTGACTGTTGTTTTTATATTATTTTTCCATAAGTGCTACTAGTTCTAAAGATACATTATTTTAAATTATATTGGATGATATAAATTATTATAGAAATGGTTTACTTAAGTATTTAATTTATTATTTTATTTGCTTATTTATTTGTAAGCAAAACCACCCTTTTTGAAAGACCAAGAATCATCTCTAATTCTACCTCTTAAGATTGGAATTTCAGAACCTGGAACATAAACATCTTCAAATAAGATATTCATCTTTGCTTCAGGTGGAGGAGAAGCATCAGCTAATTTGACTTGTTCATCAACATATTTTCTAGCTGACTTATCGAAAGCTTTAATTTCTTCTTCGGTTGCAATACTGAAGTCTAATAAATGAGCTTTTAAACCTGCAATTGGATCATTTCTTGATCTCATATTTTGAACTTCTTCTCTAGTTCTATAAGTTGTACCAGGATCAGACATTGAATGACCACCATACCTATAAGTTTCAAATTCAATAACAAGTGGACCATTATCATTTTCAGTCCAATCTTTTGCGAATTTAGCAGCTTGATAAACAGCTAAAATATCCATACCATTAACTTTTAAACCTGGTATATATTGACCTCTCTTATAATATTCAGTCATTGCTGAAGATCTTGCAGCTGAGGTACCCATACCATATTTATTATTTTCACAAGCAAAAATACAAGGTAAGTTCCATAATTTTGCCATATTGAAAGCTTCAAAAACTTGACCTTGATTTGCAGCACCATCACCATATAATGTCCAAGTACAATTTTTTTGATCTCTATATTGATGAGCAAAAGCTAAACCTGCACCTAATGGGACTTGAGCACCGACAATACCGTTACCACCATAGAAACCGTTAGTATACATATGCATTGAACCACCTTTACCATATGAGACACCAGATCTTCTACCCATTAATTCAGCTAAAACTTCTTGAACTGATGAACCTCTCATATATGTAAAACCGTGACATCTATAAGAAGTAATAATATCATCATGTTTAGTAATTGCATTTTCAATACCAACAGCAATTGCTTCTTGACCAACCGATAAATGACAGAAACCTCTAACTTTTTTAGCCTTATATAAAGCATCAGCAGCCATTTCCATTCTTCTAATAACAACCATATCTTTATACATTTGTAATAAGGTACCCTTTTCAGTTTGATAATTTAATTGAGGTGGGTCCAGTTTATAACCTTCAAATGAGAAATCTGGTAATTCAATATCGACAACATCAGATAAATTAGCAATATCAGGAGTTTCTGGAGCTTCAGTTGCCAAACTTCTAATTAAATTTGGAATGACCTTCACAGTGGATGGTCTCTTTGAGAAAATACGTAACATTGTTGAAGAAGGATTGAGTTGTTTAAAGGAAAGAGGAACAGAAAGAGAAGCTGTAGATTAAATGAAATGAAATGAAATGAAAGGAAATGATTAATGGAATTAAAAGTAACATAATTCCAAGATATCTTCTAAGAATCATAATAATCATTACCGCTTCTCACTACAAAATTCGGAACACAGTCTACCTTAATAGTGGAGAAGGCAAAATTAATTTATATAGAGGGAGCAGCTTCCACTGCTTTCCGTGGGTTATCTTTGTATTATGTTGTTCTGTTTTATATTGTATTGTATTGTATTGTATTGTATTGTATTGTATATTATGTAGAGTACTAGAGTGGAGATAGATAGGTATAATATATTACACAGTTATCATCTATTCAATTGTCTTAATATTCTTTCCATTAAGTGTATATATCTCTATAGCGTCTATTCCATGAGATATTACCTAATCAAGTCTTCTATAGTGTGGGATTTTCTATAGTGTATTTTTATTTTTATTTTTCATGTAAAATAATATATATACATGCCTAAAGAAAAATGTTTAACAAGTAAAAAAGGGCAAATTGAAGCCAATAACTGTATATACACACACTTAATACTACCATCACAATGTCGGAGAATAGTACAGTGAATCTGTATAAGTATGAGGAAATGGCAAATAAAGTCTTAAGGACTGATAAACGTTTATTGGATAAAGGTAGTTTCTTAGATACAAAAGATGTAGATACAAATCCTCATTCATTAAAGGGCGTTATTTCATCAAAAGATTTCGGTTCAAATATACGAAATACCAATAAAAATGTTACAGATGATACAGATAATGAAAGGAAGCAATTGCGTGAATTAGTTGAGTCCTCCTTAAATGCTTTAAATGATAACAAAAATGAAAATACAAAATCCAAACTTAAATCAAGAAAAATTAAAAAACCTTTATTCTTAAATGATTCTATTGAAATACTTAACTATGTACCTTCAACTGAATCAACTCTATATTCATATCATCAAATACTTAAATGGTGTGATGATATATTAGATAATGATTTACCTGATGATGTTATTCAATCTTTAGCTGATATTTTAATTGAAATTTTGAAATCAAATGATAAAAATACTTTAAATAAGAAAAAATTAGTGGAAGATTCAATTAATAAAAATATATCTGATGATCAATTTCAATTATTATATTCTCTAGTAAATTCTCTTATTGATTACAATACAAATTTAGATGTTGATGATCAAAGAATTGGTGATGGTTTAGGTATAATAATGTCTTCTGATGATGAGAATAATGATGATGAAGACGATGATACAGAAGATGAAGATCAAAATAATGATAGTGAAGAAGAAAACGATATTAATGATAATAATGATTTGAATTTTATTAATCAAGACGTTGAGGATTCCGATAATATTGTGTCATTTACAAACACAGAAGATCCAAACACTACAATTTCATTTGATTCAACAAATATTGACAAATATTGGATCTCCAAACAACTTTCAAAATATCAATCAAAAATCGATGAATATAAACATTCAGATATCTCAAAGCAAATCTTTAATCAACTAGAAAATGTTACCAATAAGTCAATCGATTTGAGAACTTTTGAAAAAAATATTTTAAATATACCCGATTTTGAAATGAATCAATTATACTATATATTGGTACAAAACCATGAAATAATATATTATAATCTGAAACTAGCACAAACTGATGATGAATCTGAAAAGTCTCAAATTTCATCTAAGTTACAATCTTTGAAAAATAATCATAAAAGAAAACTAGATATTAGTGACAATGATGATGACTCCAATAATTCTACTGATTCAAAAAAGAAAAGGCTTATACCTTCAAAAACAGCAGCAACATCATCAAATGCATCAGATAAATATCCAAGAAATATAGATCTTAACAATTTGATTTTCACACAGGGTTCAAAACTAATGACTATTTCTCAATTTAATCTTCCTAAAGGATCTTTTAAAAGAACAAAGAAAAGTTGGGAAGAAATTCATATTCCGCCACCAGAAAAGGCTCCAATTACCAGTGATGAAGTATCCATTCAAATATCAGAATTACCGGAATGGGCACAATCTGTTTTCCCTTCAAATGAAATGACTACTTTGAACAGAATACAATCTAAAGTTTATCCAAGTGCGTTTTTAGACGATAATAATATATTAATGTGTGCACCAACTGGTGCTGGTAAAACCAATGTTGCTATGTTAACTATTTTAAGAACTTTATCAAGATTTAGAAATCCAAATGGGAAATTCCAGCTTAACAATTTTAAAATTGTTTATATTGCTCCATTAAAGGCTTTAGTTCAAGAACAAGTTAGAGAATTTGATAGAAGATTATCACATTTTGGTATTACTGTTAATGAACTTACAGGTGATTCTAATCTTACAAAGCATCAACTTGAAACAACTCAAATTTTAGTTACAACACCAGAAAAATGGGATGTTATTACAAGAAAAAATAATGAAGCTTCCAATATTAATTTAGTCAAATTAGTTATTATTGATGAAATCCATTTACTTCATGATGAAAGAGGTCCTGTCTTAGAATCAATTGTTGCTAGAACTATGAAAAATATTGATGATAATGTTGATTATAATGTTAGATTTGTTGGTTTGTCCGCAACATTACCAAATTATAAAGATGTTGCACATTTCTTAAGGGTTGAATCAAATGGTTTATATTATTTTGATTCATCATTTAGACCTTGTCCATTGGCGCAACAATTTGTTGGTATAACTGAAAAGAGAGCATTTAAAAAATATGAGGCAATGAATGATGTGTGTTATGAAAAGGTGATTGAAAATTTAACTGAAAATAATCAAGTTATTATATTTGTTCATTCAAGAAAAGAAACTGCTAAAACTGCTAAATGGTTAGCCAATAAACTTTCAGAAAATAAAGATAAAAATAAGTTACTTAAATTTTCAGATGGTGTAAGAGAAATCTTAAAGTCTGAAGCTTCAAATTCAAAAAATAAAAATTTAAAACAAGTTCTTCCAATGGGTTTTGGTATCCATCATGCTGGTATGGATAGAAATGATAGACAAACCGCTGAAGATTTATTTGCTGAAGGTCATATTAAAGTTTTGATTTCTACTGCTACTTTAGCTTGGGGTGTTAATTTACCTGCTCACACAGTCATTATTAAAGGTACTAGTATCTATTCACCAGAAAAGGGTACATGGGTAGATTTATCACCACAAGATATTCTTCAAATGCTTGGTAGAGCCGGTAGACCAAGATATGATACACATGGTGATGGTATAATTATTACATCACAAGATCAAATCAAATATTATCTTGCCGTTCTTAATCAACAACTTCCAATTGAATCCCAAATGTATTCTAAACTTGCAGATAGTATTAATGCAGAAATTGTTGCTGGCTCAATAAAATCATTGAAAAATTGTATTGATTGGATGGGTTATACTTATTTATATGTGCGTATGTTAAACTCCAGAGAAATTTACTATGTTGGACCACAATATGATAATGATTTAGATTTAATTGAAAGAAGAAAAGATTTGGCGTATTCTGCATTTCTTATCCTTGCTAAAAATGGTTTAATAAAGTATAACTATTCAAAGGATTTAGTTGTTCCAACTGTATTAGGTAAGATTTCGTCATTTTATTATATCAGTTATACCAATATGAAAAATTTTAGTGATCAAATAAAACCACATTTTGGAGAAATTGAACTGTTCAAATTATTTGGAACTAGTGAAGAATTTAAGTATGTTCCAGTTAGAAAGGAAGAAAAGGGAGAGTTGCAAAAATTATTAGAAAAGGCTCCAATTCCTATTAACGAAGATGTGGAGGATCCATTATCGAAAATTAATGTTTTATTGCAAGCTTATATTTCTGGTCTTAAATTAGATGGATTTGCATTAATGGCTGATATGGTTTATGTTTCTCAATCTGCCGGTAGATTATTTAGAGCATTTTATGATTTATGCCTCAAGAAAGGTTGGGCAAAACTTGTCAAGATTTTATTGAATATTTGCAAAATGATTGAAAATAAGCTTTGGTTAACAAGCACACCATTGAGACAATATCCAAATGTACCACCTGAAATTATCAATATTGCTGAAAGATCAATGACTCCTTGGAAATATTATTTAGCTCTAAATAATCCCTCACAAGTTATTAAGGCCTTAAAGGCTGAGAGGTTTGGTAATCTTGCATATGAATTAGTTTCAAAATTCCCTCAATTAGATATCGAAGCATCTGTTAAACCAATTACTCCAAGTTTACTTCAAATAGATCTTGAAATTTTCCCTCATTGGAAATGGGATACAGAGATTCATGGTTTTACACAAAGTTTTACATTATTAGTTGAAGATTGTGATGGTGAGAAAATATTATACAGTGACCATTTTTTTGTCAGAAAAGATCATATTAATAAAATTCATTATTTCACTTTCTCCCTCCCATTATTTGAAAATGAACAACCTAACTATTTTGTTTCATTGATAAGTGATAGATGGTTGTTCTGTGAAAAAAAGATTCCTGTGATGTTAACAAATATTAAGACTCCTAAGAAGTTCCCTGCTTTAACACCTGTTATAGAGTCAGATTTAGTGCCAGTCACTGATGTTGGAATCAAAGAATTTACAACAGCTTTTTCATTTAAATATTTCAACAAGTTTCAATCTCAAGTTTTTGATTCGGTCTATAATAATGATGAAAATGTTCTTTTTGCTACTTCTAAAGGTAATGGTAAAACAGGTATTGCCTTGTTGGCGTTATTAAAACTTTGGAAAGATGAAGGTGGTAGAGCAATATATATTCAACCTAATCAAAAATGTATTGATATTACTTTGAAGAAATGGAAGAAAACTTTATCCAAACTTGCAGGTAGAAAGGTGATCAGTAAATTTATTGGAGATATTACGATTGATTTGCAAATATTAGCACAATCCCACTTAGTTCTTTGTACACCACTACAATTTGAAAGTATATCAAGACGTTGGCAACAAAGAAAAAGTATTCAATCAATTGAACTTATAATTGCAGATGATTGTCATGTTGTTGGTTCTGGTATTGATGGAACTTTTTATGAAATTGCGCTCAACAGATTTAGATACATTGCAACTAACTTAGAAAAGAAAATAAGATTTGTTGCATTATCATCATCTATTGCAAGTTATAAGGATTTTGCTGATTGGTTAGATGTTCCTAAAAGTAATGTATTTGATTTCGAAGCTAGACAAAGAGTTTTCCCATTGGAAGTGAAATTTGAATTTATGGAAATTCATCATAATCCTTCTTTGCTTAAATGCTTAGTTAAACCAGCATATAATCATATCGCAAATTTTGATGAAAGAAAAGGTGATAAAAATTGTTTGATATTTGTTAATCAAAAGAAAGATGTTGTTGAGGTTGCCAAAGAATTTGTTATGAAGCTTAAAATTGAAAACAAATCATGGTTAGGAACTAATCTTGAAACAGTTCAAAAATATATTGAAAAAGTTAAAGATAAATCATTGAAGTTATGTCTTAAGTATGGTGTTGGATTTTGTTATTCCTCGATGAATTCTAGTGATTTGAATATTGTTTTAAGTTTATTTGAATCTGAGGTCATTAAAAGTTTAGTTGTTACTAAAGACTCTTGTCAATGGGCTCCTAGTGCAACATCTGTTTTAGTCTTAGGAACTAAGGAATATGAAGGTAAAGAGCATAGATTTATTGACTATACAATCAATAATATTTTAGAAATGATAGGCTTAGCAAGAAAAACTCAAAGTTCAATAGCCACTGCCATAATATACACTAATTCATTTAAACTAGATTATTATAAAAGATTTATTGCAATGCCGTTACCTTTGGAAAGTCATTTGAACAAATTTATACATGACGCATTGGTGAGTGATATTAAACTTATTAAAAATAGACAATATGCAATTGATTGGATCACTTACTCTTTGTTTTATAGAAAATTACAATTGAACCCATCATATTATCAATTGAAAGGAACTACTGATGATGAACTTTCTGAATATCTTTCTGGATTGATTGAGAATACATTAAATGATTTAAAGGAAGCTGGTATTGTTGAACTTGATATTAATGACACTGTGGATAATATTTCAAAAAGTGAAGAAGAGGATGATGATAAGATCGAAATTATACCAACAAATAATTGTATTATTGCCAATCATTATAGTATATCATATGCTACAATGGAAATATTTGGAAGATTAAATGAGACTTTAAAGATGAAAAATATTTTAGAACTCTTATGTCATGCAGCTGAATTTGAAAATGTTCCAATCAGAGAGAGTGATGTTTTTGCACTTTCCAAATTATATCATAGTATACCATTAAAATGGACTTCTGAATTAAACTTTGAATCTCCTTCATTGAAAGTTTTCATTTTGCTCCAAGCTTATTTTTCAAGGATGCATTTGGATATTGACTTCATGGAAGATTTGGATTATATATTACCAATGGCACATAGGCTATTATATGCTTCAGTTGATATCTTATCATCTCAAGGTTACTTGAATGCGATGTATGCAATGGATTTATGTCAAATGATTAGTCAAGGTATTTGGAATAACGAAAACTGTCTCAAACAAGTTCCATTCTTTGATGATAAAATTATTAAAAGATGTAAAGAAAATGGTGTTAAAACAGTATACGATATAATGGAGTTGGAAGATGATGTCAGAGAAGCTATATTAGAAGGATTAACTGAACAAGAGGTGTCAAAAGTTGCTGATTTTGTCAATAAGTATCCAAACTTAGAAGTCAAGTACAAGTTGGATGGCTCAGTTGTTGCTGGAGAACCAAAAGAAATATTTGTTGAAATCAATAGAGATGAAGATGTTGATGATCTCACAATTTCCAGTTCTGCATATCCTGAAAAAAAATTTGAACACTGGTGGATTGTTCTGGGTGATAATAAATCTAATGAACTTTACTCAATTAAGAAATTGGCTATTCCAAAAGAAAGTCAAACGATTAAAATGGAATTTACTGTTTCAGAAGTTGGTAAAAAAGATCTTTACATTTGGGTTGTTAGTGATTCATATATAGATGCTGATAAACAAGTTGGGGTCAAATCTCTAGATGTTAAAGCTCCATAACTTATCAAATATAATAATTTAATGTACACTTAGTTAGCTTAGATAAAGCCTTTTGTAGATTTATAGAAGAATCAATTTTTTAAAAATTTCCTCTCGCCATGTAATGAATTGATGATCTATACAGTGTCTGTTCCAACGAGATCATTTGCCTTCTCTTTTGAGTTCATTCATGTTTCAGTTTGAATTGTGTTGAATCTAAATAATAGCAATGAAGTAAGTATAATACATTTGATACAAAAAGAAGAGAAAAATTGAACCAATACTAACATTTTCAATATGATTTTAGATTCTTTATTGATGATTTACCTGTCATTTTCCCGTATCCAAGGATATACCCTGAACAATATTCGTATATGTGTGATATTAAGAAATCACTTGATGTAGGGGGGAACTGTATATTAGAGATGCCTTCTGGAACTGGTAAAACTGTTTCGTTATTATCGATCACTGTGGCATATCAAATGCATTATCCTGAACATAGAAAAATTATATATTGTTCTCGTACCATGTCAGAAATTGAAAAGGCATTGATTGAATTGCACAAACTAATGGACTTTCGATCGAAAGAGTTGGGGTATGTTGAAGATTTCAGAGGTTTAGGTTTAACAAGTAGAAAAAATTTATGTTTACATCCTGAGATAGGAAAAGAACGTAAGGGTATTGTTGTTGATGAAAAATGTAGAAGAATTACTAATGGTGAGTTAAAACAAAAGATTGAAAGTGGAGAAGGTGGAGATATTGAAGATTTATGTTCATTCCATGAAAAGTTATATGAAAAAGATCCAAATAATTTGATACCACCAGGTGTGTATTCATTTGAACAATTGCTGAAATACTGTAAAGATGAAGGAACATGTCCATATTTCACAATCAGAAGAATGATGCCATTGTGTAATATTGTTATTTACTCCTATCACTATTTGATTGATCCAAAAATTGCAGAAAGAGTTTCAAAAGACTTATCTGGTGATAGTATTGTTATTTTTGATGAAGCCCATAATATTGATAACGTTTGTATTGAGTCTTTAAGTATGGATATTACTGATGATGTGTTGAAAAGAGCTACACGAGGTGCTAATAATTTAAGTAAAAAAGTTGAAGAGGTTAAGAGAATTGATAGTACAAGATTGCAAGATGAATATGAAAAATTAGTTGAAGGCTTAAGGGAGTCAGATATCGTAAATAGAGGAGAAGAAACATTTATTGCTAGTCCTGTGTTATCTAGTGATGTTTTAGATGAAGCAATTCCTGGTAGTATTAGAAGAGCTGAACATTTCATATCATTCATGAAGAGATTGATTGAATATTTGAAAACTAGAATGAAGGTTTTACACGTCATTGCAGAAACTCCAACATCATTTTTACAACATTTGAAACAATTGACATTTATAGATAGAAAACCATTAAGATTTTGCTCTGAACGATTATCGTTATTGGTAAGAACACTACAAATATCAGAAATTGAAGATTTTATGGCGTTGAAAGATATTGCGTCTTTTGCATCACTTGTGTCGACGTATGAGTCTGGTTTTACATTAATTTTAGAACCGTTTGAGACTGAAAACTCCACAGTTCCTAATCCTATCTTGAGATTTTCATGTTTGGATGCATCAATTGCCATTAAACCAATTTTTGAAAAGTTTTCAAGTGTTATTATCACTTCAGGTACCATATCACCATTGGATATGTATCCTAAAATGCTTAATTTTGATACAGTTATTCAACAATCGTATAGTATGACATTAGATCGTCGATCCTTTTTGCCAATGATTGTGACTAAGGGATCTGATCAAGTTGCTATATCCTCTAGATTTGAAATTAGAAATGATCCCAGTGTTGTTAGAAATTATGGTACATTATTAATTGAATTTTCCAAAATCACCCCTGATGGGTTAGTTGTTTTCTTCCCATCATATCTTTACATGGAAAGTATTATTTCACAATGGCAAACAATGGGTATTTTAGATGAAGTTTGGAAATATAAATTAATCTTAGTGGAAACTCCGGATGCGCAAGAAACTTCATTAGCATTAGAAACCTATAGAAAGGCATGTTCCAATGGACGTGGTGCTGTTTTATTATCAGTTGCCAGAGGTAAAGTTTCTGAAGGTATTGATTTTGATCATCATTATGGACGTACAGTTTTGATGATTGGTATTCCATTCCAATATACTGAATCACGTATTTTAAAGGCAAGATTGGAATTTTTAAGAGATAATTATCAAATTAGAGAAAATGATTTCCTATCTTTCGATGCGATGAGACATGCAGCACAATGTTTAGGAAGAGTTTTGAGAGGTAAAGATGATTACGGTGTTATGGTTTTGGCTGATCGAAGATTCTCTAGAAGAAAGGGTCAATTACCTAAATGGATTGCACAAGGTTTACTAGATGCAGATACCAATTTATCTACTGATATGGCCATTGCTTCTGCAAAGAAGTTTTTGAGAACGTCAGCACAACCAATTGACTTAAAAAACCAACAAAGCGGGGTGTCTGTTTGGACTTATGAACAGTTATTAGAACATCAACAGCGTCAAGGTGGAAATTGTGGTCCAGGTGGTATTACTGAGGTTGGTGTAGATGCAGATGGTGATGTTGCCATGGCCTAATGTATAGACTTTATACTGAATTAATATACAATTTGTAAGAATAGATCACTGAATTGAAGATAAACTCGTAGTGGAGGTCGTTCCGCCACAATACTTTATACGACGCGTTGCTCAAAAGTTTGGAAAGTTTCAAAGTTTTATTTTATAAAAGGCTCATAAAGCTCAGCTGGTTTTTCGATTCCAGCTTTACACCGTTATTTCTTTAGGTTTTGTTATATATAGCAAACAAAATTTGAAGTAATGTCTAAGGAATACGTTTATATTGTCGCAGGTGCAAGAACCCCAATTGGTTCATTTCAAGGATCATTAGCATCATTAAATTATGTTGATCTTGGATCATATGCAGTTAAGGCAGCATTAGAAAAGGTTCCTGAAATCAAACCAACAGATGTTGAAGAAATTTTCTTTGGTAATGTTTTACAAGCTAATGTTGGTCAAGCACCAGCAAGACAAGTTGCTCTTAAATCAGGATTGGGTGAAGATACACCAGCAACTACCATTAATAAAGTTTGTGCATCAGGTATGAAAGCTGTTATTCTCGGTGCTCAAACTATTTTAACTGGTTGTGCAGATATTGTTGTTGCAGGTGGTGCAGAAAGTATGACTAATTGTCCATACTATGTTCCAGCTGCTAGAGGTGGTTTAAGATTTGGTGATAATTCAATTGTTGATGGTATTTCCAAGGATGGTTTAAACGATGCATATGATGGTAAAGCAATGGGTGTTGCAGCTGAAAAATGTGCAAAGGATCATTCAATTACTAGAGAAGAACAAGATGATTTTGCAATCTCATCATATAAGAAAGCACAAAAGGCTCATGATGAAGGTAAATTCAAGAGTGAAATTGCTCCAGTTACAATCAAAGGTATTAGAGGTAAACCGGATACTGTAATTGAAAGAGATGAAGAAGTCTCTAAATTAGATGAAAAAAGATTAAGAACTGCAAGAACTGTTTTCCAAAAGGAAAATGGTACTGTTACTGCACCAAATGCATCACCAATTAATGATGGTGGTGCAGCATTAGTTTTAGTTTCTGAAAAGAAATTAAAGGAATTAGGACTAAAGCCAATTGGTAGAATTGTTGGTTGGGGTGATGCAGCGCATGCACCAATTGATTTTACAACTGCACCTTCATTAGCTGTTCCAAAGGCAGTTAAACATGCAGGTTTAAAACTGGATGATATTGATTATTTTGAATTTAATGAAGCATTCTCCGTTGTTGGTTTAGCAAATACCAAATTATTAAACTTAGATGCAAATAAAGTTAATGTATATGGTGGTGCAGTTGCGATTGGTCATCCATTAGGTTGTTCAGGTGCTAGAGTGATTGTCACTTTATTATCAGTTTTATCTCAAGAAGGTGGTAAATATGGTGCAGCTGGTATATGTAATGGTGGAGGTGGGGCTTCTGCTGTTGTTGTTGAAAAATTGTAATAGAAATGACTGAATGGGTCAGATATAGATATATAAATCTTGAAAGTTTGATATTTAAATTAATAAAAATATAGCTAGTTTTAAAATAAAATACTAATGAATTGATTATAATGCATTGAACGCTGTGTATTGAACATTATCTACTGATAACTGAGTTTAAAAAAAGTGAATATTAAAAAGACAGTTCAAGTCAACTGACACGATTACTCATAATCCAAGTCCAGCGAAGTGTAATCCCCGTCGCCCTCCCACGGATTTGGAGCTGTGCTGTATTTCTACCCTCCAGCGGTAACCAAATTCATTGCTGGCAAAGACAAATATAATTTCTTATATAGCCTAAAACCGACCGCAGAAGTCGAAAAGGACACCTCAAACTGTAGACGATGAGAAGATCGTATTGATCCTAACCTCTTGACCCTCCTGCCAAAAGCCATTACAGCAAATATTTTTATTTTTCTTATAATTCAAAATTGTCAGGTCACGTGATTTATAGCAAAAAATAATAAGATGGGATAAAAAATGCGTGAATACTAAGGTTTTTGCTTTGTATTTGTTTTTTATAAGTTTATATACTCAAAAATAGGTACTTTTGAAGAAAAGTGCTAATTTTAGCTTCTGTATGCCGCAAATCTTTTTTAAAAATTCCAAATTTTCTTTTAGTTTTAGTTCAATTTACTAAAAAAACATCAAAAAGTACAAAAATACAATTTCAAACAACAATAAGTAGCCACAAGTCATAAGTTTCATAATATGTGAACATCTGACACTTTAGACACTGTTTACAAAGAGACCATTATGAAATATGCGAATTTTACTTTTTGACTACTCAGCTCGCCCTCTATCACGATGATTCAAATTATTAAATAACACCCTCTTTCTCAAAACAACATGTCGAACCCTGAAGAATTGATTGCCCAAGTAAGTATAATATAAAATATGTATCTTGAACATAACAATATACTAACGTTGAATAGGCTAATAAAATTGCCAATAAAAGTGGCGGATTTTTATCAAATATATTTGGAGGATCTAGCACGTCCAAATACGAAGAAGCAGCAGATTTATATGTTCAAGCTGCCAATTTATACAAATTACAACGTCGAAGTGTTGAAGCAGGTGAAATATTTGAAAAGGCAAGTGAATTTCAAATTAAAGCAGAAAGTAATGATGAAGCATCTAATACATTAATTGAATCATTTAAATGTTATAAAATGGAATCACCAGAGAGAGCTGCAAAAGTATTAGAAAGAGCAATTGAAATGTTTATTCAACGTGGTCAATTCAGAAGAAGTGCTAATTTTAAATGTGATTTAGGTGAAATTTATGAAAATGAATTACAAGATATTAACAATGCGATTAAAAGTTATGAAGATGCAAGTGAATGGTATAAGGGAGATTCCGCAACTGCATTGAGTAATAAATGTTTATTAAAAGTTGCAGATTTATATTGCGATGACAATATTAAGAACTATAAGAAAGCTGCAACAATTTATGAAGAAATTGCAAAGAAATCATTAAATAACAATTTAGCAAAATGGTCACTAAAGGAATATTTCCTTAAGGCAATTTTATGTAGATTAGCAGATGAAAATGATTATTCAAGTGCCAATGCAATTTTAACGAGATTTTTACAATGGGATCCAAGTTTTGCGAACACAAAAGAATATGAATTCTCAAGTAAATTAATTGAAGCTGTTAAAGATTGTAATCCAGATCAAATTGCAGTTGAATCAAAGAACTTTGATAAATTTTCAAGACTTGATGGTATGAAAGTTAGAATTTTAAATACAATTAAGAGTAACTTAAATGTTGCACCTGATGCAGTTGAAGAAGATTTTACTTGAACGAAATTTTGTTTGTCTTTTTTATATAATTACATAGTAAAAACGAAGTATTAGTTTTTTTTAATCTGTTGTTTTAACAGAAGTAGTAATGATAGTAGTTATGATAGTATTGATATATTAATGATGATGAATATTGATTGAAAAAAATTAGGAAGATTAATCTTATCTTCTATCACCGAAACCACCTCTTGAACCACCTCTACCACCTCTACCACCTCTACCACCGAAGCCACCTCTGGAACCACCTCTACCACCAAAACCACCTCTTGATCCACCTCTTGAAGCACCGAATCCACCTCTGGAACCACCTCTACCACCGAACCCACCTCTTGATCCACCTCTACCAGCGGATGCACCACCTCTTGAACTCTTCTTCTTTGGAGGTTTTGGACCAACTTGTTTTGGTTTTGGTAAAAATCTTTCTAATGGTAATAATTTATCAGCAGCTATATAAAATTTATCACCATCTTTAAATGAAGTTGCAACGACACCTTCTGTTGGTTTAATTGTAAAGAAAATTTCATTTAATGGACCTAAGATTTCATCAACTTTACCAACTTGTGTTTTATTTTCAAGATAGATTGGTGCATTAAAATATGGAACTTTTTCATTAATTGATCTACAAACTATATCACCTTCACAAGCATGAAGGAAAGAACCCATTTCGAAAACTCTATCTGGAGGACCTTGTGGTTGGAATGATCTACCACCACGTCCACCTCTTGATGAAAAACCGCCTCTTCCTCTACTCATTATGTCTGTGGTTATTCAATGAATATAATATTTAATTTTAAAAGATATATATATATATTAATTGACAATGTCTTTTAAAATAAAAATTTTGAAAAATTCATGTTGTAGAAGGAAAAATTTTTTAGTGTGTTAAACATAGTTTAAGAAAAAATTATTATCAAAATTTTCTATCAACAGTCCCATCGACCGTAACAAGATAAAACATCTGTACACCCCTACATACATGATAGGAAGCCAAATGCCATTTTTAATGAGTTGAAATGCATTTAGCGTAGTTGGCATACTTGTTATGCTTAGCTTTGCTTTCGAACAGTTACTGGATACGTTGTCCGTGCGTACTCGCATACAAAAAAGTCTCTTTAATTTGTTTTATTGAACGACTTAAATTACTTGGCGAGTGGGAAATTCGGTGGTATTCACCGTCCATTCAATATCCTCTTGAGAGGTTCCTGGGCGTGCAAACGCTGGGCAGTTCCACAATTAATAGGGATTATTTGGGGAAAATTTATTTTACCTCAGTAATTCATGGGAGTGTTCTGCTGGACGGTTGGCTGGGTTATATTCACCTTTTGAATATAATTTGGTTGTTGAGTGCAATGCACGGATCTCAAGTCTTGGGAAACCCGATACCGATCACAACGTTCCAGTATACTTTAATTCTTTTTTACTTATTATTTAGTTTCTTGTTAACGATCTAATGATTAAATCTACAAATCTAATAATCTATATCGTTATGCATAAAAATTATGAGGTCTTCGTATATATTTATTATCTTATGGTATTTATACAATTTATGTTTCTGGTTCTATAGGACGAACATACACCAGATTCAGGAATGGACCTTGTCCTTGACCACCACGTCCTCTACCCCTTCCTCTACCTCTACTTCTACCACGTTCACGTCCACGACGACATCCTCTACCTCTGCCTCTTAAACTTCCACGTCCACTTGCTTCTCTTGATCCTTGTGGAAATTTAGCTATTTCTTGCGCATATTCTTCGTCACTTAATTCACGAGCTGTGCGTCTATCAAGTATAGGTTCTGCGGATTCACCGTTTTGATTATTCTCTATACTTTCAGTTTGTAATTTTGAATGGTTTTCAAGAGGATGATCATCGCTTGTCTCAATTGACTTTTCAATTGACTTTTCAACAGATTTTTCAACAGGTGTTTCAGCAGAAGTTTCAGCTTGACATGAAGGAAGCGACTTTTTGTTATTTTTCTTAAATGTCTTTTTAAGCTTTTTCTCTTTGATCTCTTTAACCTCACTTGGTTCATCAGATTCCTTTACAGGGTTAGCATCAGCGACTTCTATTTTCTCAGTTGATTCACTTTTTTCCTTTAAATCTGTTGTAACTTCTGTTTCCTTTACAGTATTCTTGAATACCTTTTTTGGTTTTCTCTTCTTTGGTTTCAACTTTTTACCTTCAAAATTGATCAATTCCTCTTTATTCTCCTCTAATTTGTCCTCTATGTTTGTATCAATCTTCTTATCTATTATCTCGTCTTTCTTGTCATCTTTTGGTTGAATCTTGTTATGATTTACATGCTGTTCCTTTATATCAGATTTCACAACATCAACTTTTTCTTCTCTACGTTTCAGAATTTTTCTCCCTATCTTTTGTTCTTCTCTTCTTTCTACTGTGTTTTCTTTACTATCACCCATCTTCTCCTCCACTTTCTCCTTTTCATTTTCTTTATGTTTTTCTTGTTCCTCCTTTTCTTTAATATGTAATAATGTCATATCATAGGTCGTTTCACTTACTGCAGCTTTCTTCAATTGCTCCTCAATTTCCAATTGTTTCTTCAATGTATCTACCGGTTTAGCATTTCCAAATGGATTCATTGATTTCTTTCTTTCCTTCTCTTTAGCTTTTTCCAATTCTGTTTGCTTTTCAAGTTGCTTTTTTCTCTCTTCCTCTTCCTCTTTCTTTTTCAATATTTGAGCAAGTTCTCTAGTATTTTCTGAAACAATTGGAATTTCTTTAACAAGTACAGGTTTTGCATTACCAAATGGATTAGTTTTCTCCCTTTTCTTAATCTCTGGAGTTCGATCATTATTTATATAATCATTTTGATGTATTCTAGGTTTTAAATTAACATTCATTGATTTCCTTTCCTTTTCCCTTTCCCTCTCTCGTTCCATTTCCTTTATTTTTTCTTCTTCTTCCTTTTCATTAAAACCTATCTCTTCATTATAACTTATAATTGAACGATAATCATCAACTGAAAGTATATCAACTATAATTCTATTACGTTCTATTATAATACCATTCCATTTTAGTACTTTCTGTAGATCTCCTCTGTCATGTAAGAATACAACAGCAATTTTCTTTCTCTTTTTCGGATCATGTGGATCCATAAAGATATGACATTCATTAATTTTAGTATATCTTGAATCGAAAAATTCTTTCATTAAACCACTTGTAAAGAATGATTCAATATTAGCAAATACGACAATATCTGAATCATTCTTAGATTGGAAATTATTAAATCTTGGGTTTCTATCAAATGGACTTGAATTACGATTACTACTATTCATATTCATACCATTCATATTATTATTATTATTATCGAGTATATTAGATATATCGAAATCATCTTCAATCCATGATGATGAACCTCCGATTGATGAATCGGAGAGGAAGTCATTAAGCGACATCTTTTTAGAACCTATATATTATATATGTTAGTACTTCTTGCCATTGACTTGTAAAATACATTATACTTACCCATTGTAGTTATTACACGACTATATTTATAGATATAGATGTAAATATAGAAATGGAATATATATACACTACTGCTGTTGTTATCGATATTTACTTTACTATTGGCTAACACCAAATTCATGCATCACTCACATGAATTTTTAACTGTGAGAAAATTACCCGGATCTTTTCTTCTATTATATATATAACGTAATATTGATGCTTTAATATCACTTGTTACTGGGTCTGTAACGTGTGGATGTTATACATTATTGATCTGTAATAGTGATATACACATAGGAACAATGCCAGAGTTCCCTTCTACAACCTCTATTATATCACTATTTCCACCATCTGATGAACTTGCCCGTGATTCAGATGTTACAGTTTCAACAACTGTTACTTCACAGGCTGAATATAAAGGTTTTTCAGCATATGTGATTTCATGTATATTCATAACAATTTGGTTATGTTGGTCTACATTACCCGATTCTACTCTTAATGCAATAGGTATATACTATTATCCATCAAGGTGGTGGGCATTAGCTATACCTGCATATGTTTTAGTGACAATGGTTTACATGTATGTATCTATCGCCTATTATAATATTGAAATTTTAACATTACCATTAAATGATAATAGAAATATAGTAGATGATACCGGTGTGGTACTTAGTAAATGTGAATCCTATCAGTATATACATAAATCATCATCAGGGGCATGGGATTTGCCACTCTCTGTTTGCAATGAAGTACTATATGGAGAGTAAAATAAGTGTTAATGGAGATTGTACCAATCAGAGAAGAGTGGCACGAGATTGTCATTAATTTCGGACTTATTTCTATAAATTTATTTTCAATAAAGAGCCTATTTTCAATTTGCTTGTTTCCAATTCCTCACTTTAAGTTATCATCCATTCCACATGAATGGAATATAAAAGGGTCCATATTTCCTCTTTATCCTTAATCCTACACCCCTTCCCTTTGATTTTCTTTTTGAATCTCTCTTTGACTTTTTCTTTGAGTTTTGCTTCTTGATCAATTCCTTTTGCAAACAATGATGAAGGCACTTACTTATATAAAACCGGGGGTTATTCAATGGCGCTCCGTTGCTAAACCAATTATCAGAAAACCAACCGATGTTATCGGTAAAGTTTTAGCAACTACCATATGTGGTTCAGATTTACATATTCTTAAAGGTGATGTTCCAGAGACTACAGCACTGGCTGCTCAAGATAAAAATAAAGGTATCATTTTAGGTCATGAAGCAATTGTTGAAATTGAATCAGTTGGTAATTCCATATCTAAATTCAACGTTGGTGATGTTTGTATCGTTTCATGTATTACCGCATGTGGTGAATGTTATTATTGTAAGAAAAATTTACAATCTCATTGTAATGGTAATGAAGGTACATCAGGTTGGATTTTAGGTCATGAAATTGATGGTACTCAAGCAGAATATTTAAGAGTCCCATTCGGTGATACATCTCTTTTTAAAGTTCCTAAAAATATCCCTTATGATAAATTATTAATGCTTTCAGATGCAATTCCAACCTCTTATGAAATTGGTGTTTTATCAGGTGGTGTTAAAAAGGGGGATTCAGTCGCTATTGTTGGATTGGGTCCTGTTGGTTTATCAGCTCTTTTAAGTGCTAAAACCCTTAATCCAAAACAAATTATCGCTATTGATTTAGATGATTCAAGATTAGAATTAGCTAAAACTCTAGGTGCAACTCATACAATTAATTCAGGTGCAATCAAAGGTACTGCTTTATCAAATCAAGTTTTGGATATCACAAAAGATTTAGTTCCAGGTAGAGAACCTGGTGTTGATGTTGCAATTGAATGTGTTGGTATTCCTCAAACTTTCGAACTTTGTGAAGATCTTATCACTCCAGGTGGTGCAATTGCTAATGTTGGTGTTCATGGTAGAAGTGTCGAATTAAAATTACAAGATCTTTGGATTAAAAATTGTCAAATAACTACTGGTTTAGTGTCTGCTTTTTCAACTCCTGAATTACTTGATAAAGTTAGTGATGGTTCATTAGATCCATCTCCAATTATTACACATCACTTCAAATTTGATGAATTTGAAAAAGCTTATGATATTTTCAAGAATGCCTCAACTACAAAGGCAATGAAAGTTGTTTTAACTCCAAATTGAAATTTATGCTTTCTTTTATAAATGCTTTTTTTAATACATTATTTTATACATTATTTTCATAACACCTAACATCTTCTAAACATCATCTTCTTGTTCATTTGTTGATGTTACACGTTTGTACTTTTCTTCTGCTCGTCTTCCCTCTTCTGGATTAATGTCATTCATTCCTCCTAGTAAACTTTTAGAGATTGCTTCCGTAGCTGCAATTACAGGCCTTAACATAACAATAGGTGTCACCTTAGCTATCTCATACACAGCTCCACTAGTAGTTTCACTCTCACTAGCTTTCTTACTTGCCTGCGAAATTGCATCTTTTGCGGTTTTGAAATTCTTTTGTATTGAACCATAAGCAACTTTTAATCCTTCATTGAAAGAACCAGGTTGATTAGAATAAAGACTAACAACATATGATTCATCATCCTTCTTACTGACAATTTTACCAAATCTTTCATCATCATCTTCTTCTTCTCCGTTGGCGCCTCCATAATCGTCTCCTTCATAATCATCAATAGCATACTCATCATCCTCATCATGAGCTCTCAGTTCACCGCCTCCACTACTATTAACAAAATATTTCCTATAATCATTATCTCCTTCATCACCAAACGATGCAGTTGAACTACGTCTTCTAGTTCTGATGCTACCACTTGAAGTTTTTCTAGCGTTACTATCTACAACTCTTCCAGATGACCCACTTCCACCTAATGCTTCTTCAGTATTTTCAAGTATTGTTTGAGTACCGGCTGCTAGTTTAGCTCCAAGTTTCAAAATCTCTCCACCAGTTATCTTACCAAATTCATATGCCCCAACTTGTAAACTACGTATTAAACGTCCGTCTTTACGATATTCCTTCATCGGCACAGCAATTAAATTATTCATACCAATTCCAATATTTATGATTGATCTAAATGGTCCTAATCCAGATAAAACACCACCTAATTGATTCTTTTTGACATCTGGTGACCAATATCCATTTAGTAATTTGTTTAGTTTACTAAATCCATTAACCCCAAACAATTCAATTTTATTTAGTACAATCTCTGAACCATCAAGAATAAAAATATTCACAAATTCACCAGTATGACCTGATTTAATAATTTCATAATCAAACTTTTTGGGCTTATAGTCTAATTTTAATTTAACCGTATCAATACTGAATTTTTGTAAAAATAATTCTTCATCTTCTTCATTTTTAACAACAAACCGCTCATCCTTAAACTCACCAAATCTTGTTAAAAAATCTAAAGTATCTTGATCAACATATAATCTTAATGGCAAAATTTCAACATTCATAATTAACTCAATAGCAGCTAATGTAGATATTGGACGAATTAAATCAATACCAATTTTAACCATACTTTTACCAATTTCTCGTTCACCGTTCTCTCTCATATACCCAGCAAACATATTCCAACTAGATGTTGGCACATCATCAATTATTACAACATCTTCAATGTTAATTTGAATACTATTTACATACTCAGAATTATCAATATTTCCATCTTTATTAAATGTGTTAGGTTTATCCTTCGGATGTGGTTCATTTGAAGATAGTTGACTGAAATCAATATCGATATCCTCTAATTTAACATTAACTTTACTCTTAACCGATCTTTTTAATTTTAAAGGTGGCAGTTTCCGTTTACCTAAATCAATTGTTTGAGCAGACTCATCTTCATTATCGTTGCTATTTTCACTCTGCAAAGGTTGAATATCTAAAATAATGGAATTGTAAATAGGTTCTTCAGTCATTGTAACGTTTTCAGAGTTTGGATCATATTCTCTTTTTTTATCTTTCTTCTGCAGTTTTTCATAAGCCCTTTTGATTTGAGCTCTTGTCTCTTCCCAATCATAACCGTCAAACAAATTAATACTTCCATGTGCTATATTTATATGTATATCTAAAGGAATAATCTTTAAAAACGGTTGTGAATCATTTCTGTCTTTAAAATGTTTCCAGTTAATTGAAATATTAGAAACTTGCTCACCGCTTGATTTAATTGAGCCGGATATTTTACCTAAACCATCATTATTATCAGAGACATTCTCATAAAAGTTTTCAACAATTTCCAAATCTGCACTCTTTTTCGAATCAATTTCACTTGACTTTACATTTGAATCCTCATTTAAAGCACTTTTCTTCTTGAAAAACTGGTCATCAATTCCATCAAATAAATCAATATCCTTGTTATGATCCTTATATTTATCATCATAGGAAAAGTAAACAGGATTCTTCAAGTTTTTAACTAGTTGAAGAAAACATTGCAGTGAATCACAACAAATATCCAAGGAAACTCTTTCCAAATCAATTTGAATGCTAACCAAAGAACTGACAACTTTCTCTTCAGGCTTCACCAAGTGGATCAAAGATTCTGGGCTATTCAATTTCAATCTAATCATGATACTAGTTAAATCACCAACAAAAACAAAACCTCGTTCTTTCCACATGTTTACAGTATTCCAATTACCTTTATAATTCTTGGAATCGATTTTAGAATTGTTAATATCATCAATAAGTAAAATGGAAGCATTATTTGATATCATCTGAACAATAAACGTGTGATCACTATATGCGACCAAATCAAGGTTTGTTTTATCAATAATAATCAAAGCACAACTTTGTAAGGTAACCGGCTTCACTGAAATAGTAACATCATTCATAATAATCGAAACTTCTTTCAATAACTCTTTTTTAATTAATGGAATTTTGGGAACATTTTCAATATCATTTATGATAATTTCTGATTGATTAAATTCATCTTCAAGTTCTTTTTCAAACATTGATAACCATTTACCTTCATAATATGCTAAAATATTGTTAAGAAATATGCTTGTATTCTGATCGAATTTGACAATAATCATTGGATTATTTAATAGTTGGTTACCACGGATCAATATATTTTCCTTGATTTCATTAATATTCCGAATCATACTGAAATCATGAACACTTAATTGTTTCAAGCCATCGGCAAATGAACAAACACTCACCTCCTTGATTATACCAGATACATCACCAAATATTTGTTTAACATTTTTTATTGAATAATCAATACGACTGATATTGAAAAAGAAATCTGCAATTTTAGGCTTATCAATAAAACTTAAAACCATTTTGTTCATTTTTCTACTCTGTGCTGGGTTCTCAAACTTGACAGTTTTACCTTTTGTAATATGTTCTTCTTCAATTATGACTGAACTAGTGAAAATCTTTGATTTCAAATCATTAACCGACTTTATTACTGCTTTCAAAGAATCATAAGAAGTATTGAAATAGATTTTATCTATTGAAAATGTATTTCTTGTGTTGTAGATAGTTGATTTCTGAGAGCTTGGATCATAACCACGGAATCTATCCAGTATATTACCAACACTACCGATATATCCCAAACTCAAAAAATTAAGGTTCATAAAACCTGAGCATGTGCTTACTTTAGTTTCAATATAATCAAGCTTAAGAAGTTTCTTTAAAGAGTCATAAATAATTGGTGATATCTTGAACTCAAAATATTCTTGTGGGTTTAATGATAATCCAAGATTCCCTTTAATATTTTGAGTCTTAAAGGAAACATCAAGATTGCTATTTGTACTGGAACTATTGAAATTGTTTTTAAAGCTTTTTTTGATTTTTTTCATATTAATCTTTTTTAACTGTGATAATTTCTCCCAAAATGTATTAAACTTATTTTTGAAATCAATAACTGTTTCAACTAAATTATATTTAATATCAAGAACAAGAGATTTGCTGAATACAAGAGTAGAGCTATGTGTGTTTCCATTCTTTTGAATTTCAAATTTTATATCATGACTATCATTTATTGTGTTATCAAAGTAAAAGCAGTTATCTTCATTATTTGTAATTTTTAATGTCTCTAAAGATCCTTGAAATAAGGTAGCACTTTTCTGTTCAAGTGAAAAATTGATTAAATGTATCTTTATTATATTTTCACCATCAATAAATTCCCCATTGATGTCAAGGAGCGAGTTCAAACTAGCATAAACTCCGGTAATTGTAAATAAATCAAGTTTGATATCGGAACTAGTGGAATTTGAAGATGTTTGTTTCTTGGTAACATTAACTTCGTGTGGTGAAGCAACAAGTTTTTGTTTACTCATTTCTGTTAAAAATGTAATAAATGCAGATGCAAGATTCGGAATTGGAACAAAAGTTAGACAAATATCATGAAATTCCATAGATAAGTTCTTTCGTTCAACTAATAATAGATTGATTGATTTAATGTATGCCAGCATTGTCCCTGTCTGTTTTTCTTCTTTAACGTCTTCATCAATAGTTTCATCAACTATCGGCGAGTTTAAAGCACTCATATAAACACTTCTCCCAGATGCAGAATACATTGCCCCTTCTAGTATGGAACGTTCCATATCTTCTTTACTTGTAGCCATAAATGAAGAAGCCATAAAATCATCTTTATATTCACTTTCATTATCCGAACTTTCACCATTTCCTTCATTATTTGTTACATTATTATCTTTTTGATCACCATTATCCACATAATAGTCATCTTGAATGTCTGGACTTAATAAAAACAAGGAAAGTCCAATAATTTCACATTTTTTTTCAAGTTTTGCACCAGATGCTATGATTTTATTAATATTAACATTCAATACAATTGGATCTGCGAGTAATTTAACATTTACATTCTGTATTGTAACAGATATCTTACTCATTATGTATTCCACAGCATAATTGATTAATGAGGATTTTGATGATTTACTAGAGGAATTAATACTTTTCTCTAATTCTTCACTCATATCTTTATCATTGTTCAATATATTTTTAATTGATTGTTCTGCATTACTTTTACCTATATCATTTCCATTGGAATTACTACTTTCATCATCATCATCTATTACATCATCGTCATCGGACGATATGAATGAATTGACACCACTAACGGCATCAACAAACCCAATAACACTTTCCATTACACCTTCTAAACCTTCCATTGGATCTTCAAAACTTTTTAAAAGTACACTATTAGATGGATCTAAGAATTGCCAATTTTCCATTACTTTAGGATTAATAACACACGTTATATCTTTAACATTAATTTTAATACCTGTTGTATTTATAATTATGTCTAATGAACCAACCATTGCATGCCGTATATTTATTGGACTTTTAGGTGGTAAATATTGTGATTGCAGTTTATCTATATCTAAAGAAACATCAGATAAATGTAATGATGGACCATTATTACCTTTAAATGTTAAAGAAGATTGTTGTGGTATATCAAGTGGATGGAGTGGCAATCGTGATAGTATTAACGATAATATATTTGATTGTATTGTTGATGTAAAGGCTGATGTCATTTCCTTGGTATATTATGAAGCTTAATTAAAAGGAGGATGTTGTGTATATTCACTTGAGCCATATATAGAAATATTAAAATTGTATATCATGCTTTAAGCCTTTGCCTTTCAAAATTATTTTTTGATGAGATTGCGTAATCAGTTTCTATGATAAGGGGTTATTGATAAGAATAATTATCTTTACTGTTATGAAGAGTGTTTATATAAAATATACTTAATTAGGGGGTGGGAAAGCCTGTATTTGATCATCATCCTCATCTGCCATGGTCTCTTCAATAATATTATGACGGATGATTTCTTTCTCTTGTGATTTAATGAAAGTTAACATACCAATACCGAAAATTAATGTTAATAATACAAGAGTTCCATTAACTGGAGTTGGATTATTATTGAATGTAAAATGTGTTGCATTATCGAGATAAGTCTGTAAAAGGTTCATCATACCACTAAAGCAGATAATAGCACCGTAAACTGTTCCAAATGTAGTATATCCGAAAACTTTAACACAATAATCTGAAACTGCAGTATAATAGAATGGTCTGTATAGGACTAATAAGATTATACCTAAATATTGTAAGAATTGAATTGAAATCATTCCAAAAACACCGATTGCAGTTGAGACACATAGAAGAATGCATAGAACAACATAGGTATGTAAGTTATCCAAGATTAAACCAATGAAGGGAATTGAGATGATACCACCTAATGGTAATGCAATATCGAAAAATTTATTCAATTGGATAGAAATATCAGCATCAAAATAATATGTCATTTGAGATGCAATTGTTGCAACAAAATAATTAATTCTTAACATTTGAATTGTTGTGAATAAACACATAATATACCACCAAGGAGATTTAAATTGTTCAATCATTGGTTTTGAATGTAAAACACCAAAAATACCACCTGAAATTTTTTTTAATCTAGTATCAGCAATTTCTTCAAAGACTGATTTATTTGATTTCATTGAACCACGACGTGATCTTGAACGTGTAACTGTTAAAACATCATTTGATGAATATCTTGTATCTTCAGGATCTAATGGAACACCGGATTCATCTAAACCTGTTTCACTAATTTTAGCAATCTCTTCAATAGTTTTATAAGATTCATCAGGCATTATAAATATTTGACAAAGGAAGATGAAAATAGGAACAATTAAATAGAATTTGAAAAATCTATTTAATGTAAGATTTGAGATATAATTATTTTGAAAGACAATTCTGTAGAAAAGGAATAATGCAGATGAAGTATCAAAACAACCTGTAAGTAATGCTAAAATTAAACCTGAATTACCAGGAAATGAATTTGCTAATTGGAAACAACTAATAAAAACAAATGGGCCACCAAAAGCTAATGTGACATAACCAATTAAGTATGCGTCAAAGATGGTAATGGATGCACCCTGTGATAATAAAAAAGCGGAAATTGAAATAATGAAAGAACCAAGTATACCTGTAATTTTTGGTCCAAAATTATCTAAAATTGAACCAACTATAAGTGCAGTTGCATTAGTGACAACTGCAGCCATTGTAAACATTTTATTTAATTTTAAATCCTGTTCAATACAAACTTCATTCGAAATATTAAAATCGCATACTTCACTGTAAACACCTTGAGCTACAAGAACTGGTTTTAAAGCAGCAAATCCGAAAACAGGGCCTGCTGCAAATAGACACCAGAACATTGCACATCCAACTTGAGCAATTCTTAAATTCAAAGATGGTAAATGTGAGCTATGAAAAGATGTAGTCACAAGAGGTGTTGTTTCAGATACCATTGTTCTCGAAGAGGTGAATATTTGCAAAGAAAAGAACTTGTCAAAGTAAGATTAAAAAAAATTTAATTATTGCAAAAATGAATCTTTTGATAAGATGCATCAAAGAATATTCCGGAGAAGAGCGAGTTCAGTTCTATGTCTCTATGGTATGTCTGCTCTACAATACTCTTCCATATTCTGGTGTTATAACTGTACCTATTATTCTTCAATTTGTACAGAGACATTTGTAATTTGAACTGAAGCCATCTAAGGAAAACAAAGAAAATGTAGGAATCAAGAATACATTGTAGCATTACCCTAATATATTATTAGCGTGGCATACTAATCTTGGTTAATCTTTCATTAGTTATAAAAACCAAGAAGTGAAATAAGAACTAACTAAAAACAAAAGCTTTAAGAAATTCTTATCATCATTATGATTATTAACGATAAAACACTTCAAGAACAAAGCTGAGCCACTTTTGAAATTTGTCACTCTTTTATTAAATACAATTTAACTTAAATCTTGGATTTTAGATTACTAACTTTTGACCTTTAAATTATCTCTACATGATTAGTGCCATTTTTAACAGAATAGTTCAGACAGTTCATTTCCATTGATACTATTTTGAATTACACAAACATAAAGGTAAATGCAAGATATTGAATGTACAAAATGTAAACAAAAAATCACAATTTTTACCTTTTTTCACAACTTGCTCTGGCTCTATCTCAACAACCAGTGGGTCTTCTTACTCTTAGCGAATAGTATATTCATCAATGCGATTTTTAGAGCATTACATTGAGACAAAAAACTCAAAAAATGATTTTTTAAGGGGTCTTATCTATGTAGATATATACTCTATCGAACTATGCTTTACCAAGATTGTCCATGAAAGCTGTAAGATCATCGATTTCTTTCTTTGCTGCTTCATCAGCATCTGTTTCCTTAGATTCTCCACGAGTACCATCTACAACACTATTAACCCATGCAACTTCGGTCTTAAGAAGATCCTTAGTACTTGGACAATAATGTCCACCAGGATGTTTAAGAACAGTAGCATCATCACATAAATCAGCCAATGCTTGTGATCTTTCATTAGACACAAGAGTGTCAAGTTCACCAATAACATGTAATGTTGGTAATGATATTCTCTTTTCATAATATTTTTGAACTGACTCATTTTCAAATTTAAAACCTGAATAAAGAATTGCAAATTTCAATGAATCTAATGCTTTATCATCACCAACAACTTCATTAAAATTATTAAGTATAGTACCTGCAATACCTGAACCTTGTGAGAAACCTAAAATACCAATAAATGGACCATGTTCAGCATATGCCTTTTTAATTACATCATATGAAGGTTGAATATCGAATTTTTCAGCTTGTGTATAAACCCATCCACGATAATCTGGTTTTTCAGCTTTATCATCAGCATCTAAAGAATTTGCTGCAAATGGGAAATCTGCTGGTGTAAGTTCAATTGGTGCATCAATGAAAACTGTATGAAAACCTGCTTTCTTTAAAGCTTTTCTAATACCTGATGCTTTAACGGAGAAGCCAGGACCGTTTTGTGCAAAACCATGTAAACAAAGAATGGTACCTTTAACTACTTTTTGGGACATTGTTGTATATTTAATAAATTAGAAAAGAAAAATAAACTAAAAGAAAAGAATATATAATTTTTAAAGTTTAAAAGATAAAATTTCACTTTGACGGTGTTAAGAATGCATGCTACAGTTTTGAAAATGATTTCTCTATTTCTACATTTAGTAAGAATAAGTTTCTCTTATGATTTCTTTTGGATCTCTTCATCTAGTACGAAGGTGTATATCCATTATAACACATATTATGCCTCTCTTAAAATTCATACCTTTATATCCTTATAATCTAATGGAAACACCCTGAGTCCCATGCATTATTACAAAGCTTCTTATCAAAATACTGAAATAAATTTTTCATTCCAATAGGGCTGTGCGGGAAGGAATAACTTTTTAAACCTTTATTATATGCTGGGTTTTGTTCCTTATTCTGCTATGTACATCCTTTGGTTTCTTTTGAATAATTAAACTAATCAAGTTTAGAATATATATCAATGGAAGTGAAAATGGAAATAGAAGATAATTGGTTTGAGGCTCTTCCATTAGATGAATACACTGCAAATGTTCAAAGTGCCGACCCTGATAGAATTCCTATTGAAGATGCATGTCCGAATGATTACATATTACAGGAATTATCAATTAGTTGTGGTCCAACTGTTAGATTCTTAGCATCTCATGAAAATAAATCTAATAATTATCGTGGTAGTGTTATGTTTGTTATTAGAGATTTATTCAATAATGAAATTCCTCAACTGAAATTTACACTGGGCCCTGCAACTAAAGATATTAATAATGGAAAATTCTACCATGTACAACCAACAAAATCTGAAATTTTCTACCAAGAAGCAAACTTTACCTTTATTAGATTTTTATTTGAATTTGACTTACTGCAATATGAACAAAAAGTTAAATATTATCTAAATAATGTAACTTTACCACATTATCAATTTTTCATACCTTCAAATGATCAATCAATGAATATAATGTCTCATTCCTGTAATGGATTCTCATTAGGAACTGAAACGAGTACTTTTAAAGGTTCATTATGGTTAGATGTAATTCGTAAACATATTACAAATTATCATTATCATGTAATGATTGGAGGTGGTGATCAAATTTATGCTGATAGTATTAAAAATACTTCAAAACAGTTTAGTAAATGGCTTAAACATAAACATATTCATTCAACTGATAAAATTACACCTGAATTAGAACAATCGTTTGATAATTATTATCTTAATAGATATATTGAATGGTTTGGTAAAGGTTATTGGATTGGTACAAGTGGTCAAACAATTCAATCAATTTTACCAATTGCACTTGCATCAATTCCTCAAATTAATATTCTCGATGATCATGATATAATTGATGGATTTGGATCTTATAGTGATATTACAATGAGACAAGAAATTTTTCAAGGTGTTGGTCAACATGCTTATAAATATTATATGTTATTTCAACAACATACTAATATTGAAAATGAAACAAGAGAAAATATTGATCCATCATATATTTTAGGATTTACAAAAGGTCCATATATCAAACAATATTCAAGATCCATATATGCTAGGTTAGGTAAATCAATTGCATTTTTAGGGTTGGATTGTAGAGCGGAACGAACAAAACATGAAATTGTGTCAAAAGAAACTTATCGATTAGTTTTCCAACGTCTTCAATCTGAATTGGATAGTGATATTAAACATTTGATTATTCTTTTAGGGGTTCCGATTATGTATCCAAGAATGGTTTTCATTGAAAAAATTATGGAAACTCCACTTATTAAGCCAATTTTGTGGCTTGCAAGAAAAGGTGTCATTAATAAAGGTTTAGTTAATGAATTTGATGGTGAAGTTGAACTATTGGATGATTTAAATGATCATTGGTGTGCACTTCATCATAAGAAGGAAAGAAATAAGTTATTGAATAAATTAATATCAATTTCCAAAGAGAATAATGTTAGAATTACTATATTATCAGGAGATGTTCATTTATCATGTGTTTCAAGAATTAGGTCAAAGAAACCAATTAAACCTGAAAATGATCCAAGTTTTATGATTAATTTTATCTCATCTGCAATTGTTAATTCACCACCACCTGATGGAATGGTTAAATTTTTATCAATGAGAGCTAAAAAGCATAGATTTTCCAAAACTGTGATAGAAGATATGATTCCAATTTTTAAAGCTGAACCGGTTACTGGTGTGAAACGTGAATTTGAAATATTTCTGAATAAGCGTAATTATTCAGATTTAATACCAGTTAAAAATTTAACAGAGAAAGATTATAATGAGAGATATGGAAACGTCAGTGGTGCTGATAAATATTATTTGGCTGGTCCTATCGCAGAAAGATCAACAGTAACGCCTGAACTCAATGCTAAAAATTATGAGGAAACCAATGCTGATTTGGGTTATTTGCTAGAAGATGATGGAATTATTGCTACATTACATATTGAAAATGCAAGTAAGGACTATCGTAGTAATACGACAGATTATGAATTGGTCGTTCCTAGTTTACACAGTGAATTAAATAAATGATTTTAATTATTTGTTAAATTTGTAAGAAGAGAAAAGTTTCGTATCTTTTTTTGTAACTATTATTATAATTTAAACTTTCTTTTCAGCAAATATTGTCATAAGTGCAAATACAGAATAGAACATTGCTAATGGATAAGCAACTAAAGGTCTAGCATTTGACAAATTTAAAACTCTAATGAAAAATCCACTTGCTGCAAATGTACACCAACCAACACTTGCCACAGCTAAGATATAACCAAATAAATTATCAAGATTTTTCAAAACTGCTATTGCAGATAATATAACTAATGGTAATAAACAATAACCAACAACACTTGCAGTTCTCAAGAAATCAACATCTCCTGATCCCATTAAACGAAATAATGCATGTAATGAAACTGTACCAACTAATGCAACACCATAGATATAACCAAAATGAGTTTTTCCACTTAATAATAAAAGTGAACCAAATAATATACAAAATAATAAAGGACCAGCTAAATCACTATCCCTAACAACATCATCACCTAATGGACTGCGACGCAATCCCAAAACTGCTTGTGTCTTTGCAACAATATGTGAGAAATTAACACCAAGTTCTTGTAATAATGGTGGTTCACCAGGGTATCCAGCAGTTGATAATGCGGCAAGTAGTCCCTTTGGTAATGTTTGCATTGATGGATCAGAAGCTGGATCTGCCATTGAACCTGATGGTAAATTTGATGAGTATCCGCCCATTCCTCCCTGATTGAATCCTTGAGTTGTAGGCTTTTCATACCCTTGATTGAACCCTTGGTTAGCATTCTGATTCATTTGATAATATGACATATCTTTAGTTGTTTATTTAAATACAATTCCCCTTAATCAATAATAAAACAACATCCTTCGTTAAAACAATTTCCAATGCCATAAGTAAAGACATGAAATTTCAAAGTTGCCAAAAATACAACAAAATCTCGCGTCGTAAATATACTCAACACGTCCATTTACTATAACAACCCTTCTTTTGAGGAACTTATAAGTATATATCGATATAGTATCACACTGAAACAATGTCAATAGAAGAGTATGTGATAAATGTGACATCTCCTGATGCTTATACCCCAATACATTCAGCTTTACTTGATTTGGTCATCTCTTTACGAACGATTTCTAGTAAATCATTACACGATTACCTTGAAAAAGCTATTCGTACACTCTATGCTGATCAAAATGGTGTACCTGTTAATGCAATAGATGATATCCAATTAAATAGTTTACAATTTAAATCTGTATTGGCTAAAATTAATTCAAAGCTGGATCCACTCGATTTTGAAATCGTTGAATCAAAGGATATGGATGATTCTTCAATTACTTTATTCTCATTTGTTAATAAAAAACCTAATGGTGCTATACTATTATCAACAAAATATACAGATAATGAAATTCAATATATTAAACATATTATAGATAGAATTTTTGCATCAGAACATGTTCTTGCAAATTCAACACCTGAAATTCAAGTTATTACATATTCAGTTCCATTAATGAGAATGATTAAATTTTTAAGAGATGGTCCAACTGAACCAAAAACTGAGGAACAAACACCTGAAGGTGATGGTGATGGTGGTGGTGAAACTTCAGTAGTTGCACCAATTATACGACTTTCATTAGAAGAATCTGAAGAATTTTTAAAAGATTTAGAATATTCAGGTTGGCTTGAACGTTATAATAATAATTATACACTATCAACTAGAGGTTTAGTAGAGTTGAGAAAATATTTGATTGAAACATACGGTGTTTTCCCAAATGGTACAATTTCAACTTGTTTCGGTTGTGGTGATATTTTAACAAGAGGTTTATCATGTCCTAGTAGTAAATGTCATGTAAGATTTCATGACTATTGTAAAGGTTTAGTGCAAAGATCAAGAAATAATGATACTTGTCCTGGTTGTGATGGTAAACTTGAGCTTTTTGACTCTTTCTAGATTTTGTAATGTATCTTTTTATTTTCTTTGAATTTCAATTCTCTAATTCTATTTCCTTTTTGTCTAAATATTTGTTTATTGCATCATCAATCAAATCAATAACAACATCTTCCACAACTTTATCATTGAATTTTCTTCCATACATCTTGATTTTACCGTTATTTATTTGTTCTTCTAAATTTTCAGGCATAATCCATGGATCATTAGAGCTATTTATCTCTACTGAACCTCCACAAAATGATGAAACCATAGGATAATATCCTAAACTACCATCATCAACATCAACTGGAAAATCTACTTTACCTTTCTTATCATTCTTTGTCATCTTTTGTTCACTAGCAGGTGGTAAAAATGCATATAATTTCTCAAATGGTACACATTTCTTCTTCCCATTGACAAATAAAGTGATCGATGATCCAGGAAGTGTAGCTGGTTTAAATCTTTCTTTATCTGAAATAGCTCTCTCTCCAAAAACTGTAACTGGATTAAGTAAATGTTCCATTGCTTTGGATTCTGTATATTCATATTCCTCAAAAAACATCTCTCCCTTATATTTAATTGGAATCATATCTCTTTCAGTACCCTTATTTATCGATGTATTATCTAAAAATTTCAGATCTTTCGTCTCCATATCTATTGGATCTGATAATGTTTTCTGTAATATCATTTTCTTAGATATCTCTTTCTGTACTTCCATCGTCGGTAATTCAATCAGTAGTCCAATTACATCGCCAACACATAAATCAGTTCCACCAATATCATTTCTCTTACTCAAATGTACACTTTCTCCTTTAACATCTCTGATACCATATGAATAACCATCGAACCCAACAGGTGCCTCTAATGAACCTTCTCTTCTACCTAATCCTATACGTACATGTGGTCTTTGAGTTTTCTGTTCATTACGATCATTCGTATTTATTTCATTATCTTCATTATTCACTTTTATTCCATTAACTATTTTGTATTCAACATAACAACTTCCTTCACGTATAGCAATATTTGATCTTGTACTTCTCCAACCAAATTCCTCTAATGTACCTGCAATGAGTAAATTTTCACTAACGTACATTTCAGACGATCTATCAAAATATGACCAATGGACTCCATATGGCGGCAAATCTGTTGTTGAATACATTTTAGAATGTAAATAAGGATTTGGTCTACATGGCTGATATTTGAAACCTCTTTTATTGTTGGGTAAATCTGGTGTATTATATAATGTTATTTGATTTAATTCAACAGCGGGGGTTAATTGAGGTTGTTTCAAAGTTGTTAATACATCTGTAAGTGTATATGGTACCGGTTTTAGTCTAGGTATAACACGTTGTTGGTTCTTTGGCATTGGTTTCGGAAAAGAAAAAGAAAATTAAAGTATATGAAAGAATGTCAACGTTTGATAGTTGTACGGATAATTTTTCAGGTCTATGTACATACATAATATATGAATCTTAACTAATTTTTACCACTTTAATCTTTCTTCAACCACGTTTAATATGTCTAAACTAGCACATATTAAGGCTGTTAATAAGAAATATAACATATTTACATCAATACGTGCACCTTCAAAAACGCTAGTTGATGAATATGCATCATTTTCCCCATTATTTAATACAACATATGCAATAAAGGATAATTTTACAACAAGAAATGAACCAACTACATGTTCATCATTAATGTTATCAAATTATAAATCACCATTTGATTCAACAGTTGTAACATTATTAAATCAATCAGGATCTCAGTGTATTGGTAAAACAAATATGGATGAATTTGGTATGGGTAATTCAACTACATCATCATATTTTGGACTAACATTAAATTCACTTTATCCACAAACAGAGGATTTATTTAAAGATTATAAAGAAATTATTTTCAGTACTAAGGATATAAGTGATGAAAATGGTGAATCTATATCAAGTGATATTGTTGAAGGTATCAAAGAAGGGTATACAGTTAATAAATATTATGTACCAGAGTTAACTCGAGATGAAGAAGGTAAGGTGATATTTAATAATATAGATTCCAGACAGAGAATAACAGGTGGATCAAGTGGAGGGTCGGCAACTGCTGTTGGATTAGATTTAGTTGATTTTGCAATTGGATCAGATACTGGAGGATCAGTTAGATTACCTGCATGTTATAATAATATATATGGATTTAAACCAACATATGGTAGAATTTCTAGATGGGGATTAGTTGCATATGCACAAAGTTTAGATACTGTTGGTATAATGTCAAAGGAAATAGATACTATTTGGAAAGTATTTTCCACATTAGATTTAGCTGATTCTAAGGATCCAACCAGTTTAAGTGATACTTGTAGAGAGGAAATTGCAATTGAGAGAATATATAGTAAGAAGAATGTTGGTAAAAAATTTAAAATTGGTATACCAATTGAATATAAATTTAATGAATTAAGTGAAGATATTAAACAATCATGGGAGACATTATTAAATAAATTAAAGGAAAATAAATTGATTGAAATAATTCCAATTTCTATTCCATCAGTTAAATATTCATTACCAGCATATTATACATTAGTTACAAGTGAAGCATCTTCTAATTTATCAAGATATGATGGAAATAGATATGGATTTAGAACTGAAGATTATGAAGGTGAAGAACCAGAATTTAGATTTAATAGAGATAAAGCATTTGGAGAGGAAGTTAAGAGAAGAATTTTATTAGGTAGTTATTCATTAAGTTCATATGGATATGATAATAATTATAAGAAGGCAAGTAATGTTAGAAGATTATTAATTGAAGAATTTAATAAAGTATTCCGGGATAAACATTGTTTAATGGAAAAGAAACAGTTGACTAATGCAAATGGAATTGATCTTATGATTGTACCAACAAGTGTTAATTTACCTAAATTAATTAATGAAGGTAATGGAGATATAGTTGAAGGATACATGAATGATGTATGTACTATACCAATGTCATTAGCTGGATTACCAACAATGAATATACCATTTGAAAATTTTGGATTTCAAATTGTTGGACAGCATGGACAAGATTATAAAGTTTTAGAATTCACAAGACTTGTAGATAATATTTTGTAAATAGAATTATTAATAATATATATATATATAATAAAACTACACAATTATAAATTATATTGGTAACACTCTAATACCTGCTATTTTATCAACGATTGGAGCAACCATTGGATTTGATAAGAAAGGACCTATTATTGGTACAGATCTTAAAAATTGTACCATTGTTGCGAAGAATTCACCAAATAACGCTAACATACCAAACATTTCAAATATAAATCCAATAAAAGGATGTTTGAAAAGAATTAATAATATTCCCAAAGCAAACATAATTGAACCTCTTATTTTCTGTCGACGGGAAAAGAAATATAAAGTTTTTTGAGGACCAATTAATAATGCAATACCAACTAAAAATAGTATATTAGCCATTGAAAGTAAAGCAGAATCAAAGAATGACATTATTCCCAATACAAAGAGAAAAGCACCAGCAGATGAAAAAAATACACCCATTTTCTGGGTCTGAGTAAGCCATAACATTGTCTAATAGGTGTGATATGAATGTCCTAGTGTCTGTATAAAGAGATATATATATCAAAAGATGGAAAGATCAAAGTAAATCAAATTTCTCTCACACTATAAAATAAATTTAAAGATCAACGCGATGTGTTTATATATATGAGTGGGAGATGGCGTTTATTATGGATGTTTCTTAAATTATTCTATTGTTTATTATGTATATAAGTCTTTGTCAGGAGTGATGACTGCATCTATTATTGTAGGTGTATATGTATATACTGTTTTGTATAAATTGTAGAAAAAAAAATATTATAAATTCTTCATCTTATAAGTTTTCGAAAACTAGATCATGGTTTTAACAGCTTAGATGGTTGAATAGTACCACAAGTTCCTTAAAAGTATCTTAAAAAAGTATCCCCCTAAAAAGACCTATAAATAAATCAACCATATACTATATCACACTCTAAACACTACTACACAGTCAATACTTCTTAAACACTTCCAAAATATCAACATATAACCCCATATAAATGAACAATCACAACATAAATTATTGTAATAAGACCCTTTCTTTTCTCACTACATGAAATTTTCAATTTCTTTAAGGTTAAGCCTCTTTAATATATTAGATGATCATGTCTTAACATTAGTTAACTGTCTTTTTGGGGGATACTATTTTATTCCTCCTTTATCACACAATCAAATAATGAAGGAAGTATACGATCCTAATGAAAATGTACCCAATGAACCCCCTCCATCTTATGATGATGCAATTGCTGATCCTACTATCCCTGATACTCCATTACCTCCTCAGAGACCTCCGGGAATAACCTCTCAAAATAGACCACCACAACATATACCATCACAAACAAATTCATATTCAAGACCTAATATTCCACCACCAAATCATCAACCATCACAACCATTACAACAATCATCAAGTACTCAACACAAACATTCCTTAAATCCTTCAAATCAACCGTTAAATTTACCTAAACCAACACCAATTAATCCAAATCCTTATTTACCTTGGCGATATCCTACAACTTATAATTGCAAAAAATGTGAAAATACAGGATTTAGGAAAAAAGATGGTACATATTGTAAATCATGTTGGAAAAAATTCCGTCCACAGAATAGAGATCCACCTAAAAATCAAAAAGAATTAGAATATTTAGCAACTCATAAACCAAAACCTATACCAATACGTCCAAATGTTGTTAAATTACCCGAAGGTGCAACTGCAAATATACCTTATAATCCATTCCCTCAACAAAGACAACAAGTACCACTGGTTGTTAATCCTGGTGATCCAAGAATCGGTGGTGTTTTATGTCCTCGTTGTAAAGGTCGTGGTTTAGTTCATTTCTTCTTAGATTTAGAACGTTGCTCTCAATGTAATGGTCTAGGTAGAGTTGGTTCAAATGGAAGACCTTTGTAATATACTCATTCTTATTTATTTCTTTTCTTCGTTTATTAATTATTTATTATTATACAATTTTTTATAACATACATATTATTTCAGTTTAAATAGCCATTTGTTTTCTCTTCAATCATCAAATAGATTATTAACTGCATTATAATTGATCTTTTTACTTAATGTTTTACTATTTAATAATGCTTTGGCATTATCAGTTGCTGTTGAATTACCACTTAAGGTTGCTCTCATTAAATTAGCTAAACCTCCACCAACTGGTAAATTATTTTCTTCATTATTATCAGTTTCACCTCTCTTTCGACGTTTACGTGTTTGTGTTGTATGTCCTGCAATTTTATCACTTTCAAGTTTAAGTCTTTTCTGTTCTTGCTCAAGTAAAAAATCTTGATTAGATCCAACCCATAATCGTTCCTTCATTTCACTTTCTTCCTTAGTTAAGATAAACATATCTAATTCTTCATCATCAATTAATTTATTTAATTCCTCTTCATCATCAGGTATTTTCTTCAAAATTTCTTCAGATGTTGGTAATGAAACTGATAAATTTCTTGGTTTATTCCTTTCAATCATTTTCAATAATTCACTATCCTTTTGTTGAACTAAATCTCTTGTATCATTTAATGAATCATAATTTAATTTTAAATTATTTTCCATTTTAAATGATTCTAAATTTAAATCATCATTATTATCTATCTCTAATTTATTTATACCATCTTGATAAATAACTTTTTGATTAACATTTCTCATTAATTCACTCTTCTTTCTACTCATTAATTTCTTAATAATACTTTGAATTTCATCTTCATTAATTTCACTATCCTCTAATAATGCACCTAAAACTGGATCATTTATCATTTTATCTTCAACTTTATCTAATTCATTTAATTCATTTAAACTCTTTTGTGATTTAACTAAACCTTTTTGATAGCTTGGTGGTAAAACATTTTCAACTTCCTTATTAGATCTTAATTCTCTAACTGTTAAATTTGATGATTTTGTCTTTTTAAATTCTCTAATTCTATTCTCTAAAGTTTGTGAGCTAATATGTGTAACTGCAACAATTTCTAAATGTGTTCTCCTAAAATTATTCATTCTAGCTGCTAATAATAAACATGCACCTGCAATACTTGCAGGTCTTCTACCTTCACGAATCCAATCATTTGACATTCTTCTAGCTAATTTTTTAGCATCTTCAACAACTTTACGAGTCTTTTTACCAAAATCTAATTTATCTGCAAAATGTTGTATAAATAATGATGGATCAACTAATGGTAAATCAGTTATATGTAATGCTTTAACCATTTTAAGGAATGTTGCACCAATTGCAAATACACTAACTTGTAATCTTGATGAAAAATCAATTAACATATGATGAGTATTATATTTTCTACATGCAATATATAAACATGCAGCAATAACATTTTGACTTCTCCTACCTTGAACAAAATTATTTGTTAAAGCTAATTTAAACCATTGATGAGCACTATCAGATACATGGTCAGGTATATTTAATGATAATGCAACATTACGAATTCTACGTTTACCATTTTGAATAGTTTGTTCCCTTGATTCTAATGAACCTCTACCATTACCAAAAGTTGCATGACTTTGATCATTACTAACATATGAACCTTGAACTGTTGCTGCACCAGCTGCATTCTCTGCAAATGTAACTTCTGAAACAATTGGATTTTCTTCCATAACTGTACCACAACTTGTACATGCTAAATCTCCTGATGCAGTATGAAATTCTCTTGAAAATGTAGTACCACCACATTGTTTACACACTAATCCAGCTGCCATATTGTCTTAGTTGTTGTCTATATTATACACAGTTACCTATATATACAATTTATAAAAAGGAATAAACACCCTTTAAAATGGCTTATAAAAAAATTACTAACAGAAAAGAAAATATATTCTTAAACCGCGTTCTCTCTTAGTTAAGGTAACCACCGTTTGCTACCCATTCAAGCCATTTAGCTACATCACCACCAAATATATCAACATCTCCAGGTTTAGAATTACGTATTAGTAAAACCCATTTCTTAGCATTGTATCGACGTATCATACACCATTGTTCTTGATTTAGTTTAACTACTTTTTCATAACTTTCATCATTAATTGATATCAAATCTCCTATACGTTTATTTTGAATTAATGATAATATACGTGTTGTCTCCAGAACTGATATATTTTGTTCCTCTCTAATGTATCTACTCATTGGTAATTGATATATTAATGTAGATGTATCTGGTGGGATTGTATCGATGGAGCTCCAGTATTTACCATCATCGTATATTAAATACGTAAAATCAGTTGTTAAATCTTTCTTTATTGAATCAAGTTGATTATTTATTAAATCTGCAAAATATGTATCATATATAGAATCTATTTGTTGTGATAGTTTCTCATAAAATGATTCCCGTAATAATTGATCTGTTGGTTTGTAAATATAAATGAATAGCATACCATTGATTTCATAAATTATAGGATTGATTTTTTCATATTTATTAGTGGATTTACATTGTAAATAATAATCATGTAATGTAATAGTTCCATTATTATCACCTAGTAAATATGCCCCCTTTCTATTATATTTACTATCGTCATCACTACTATCATCGCTATCTTCATTAACCAAAGTTATACCACCATTATGATTATGCGAGTTACTCTCTACAACTGGTGCATCTGCATCATCAGTATTATCATTCACACCGCCATCAACGATATTACTATCTTTTTTCCAATATGACGTAACTGTATTCCATGGATGCAGTGTTATATCAGAAACAGTTGACAATGAAGGTTTAACATAACTTGTCATATTTTGGAAAGTTGAAACTGTTGGTAAATATGAATTAATAGTTTCGTTTAATCCTTCAAATGGATTATAAACATTATTAGTCAAACAACTTGGATTAAAAATAGATCTCTCAATTAACGATCCATCAGGTTTAATCGAATCAAACCTTTTCAATGAATCAATATATTTTAATAATGATGGCCAATTACCAAATGTTAAGGCATAAGTACTTAAACCTAATGACATATCAAAATTTTTAAACATTGTGATTATTTTGAATATACTTGATTCTTTATACTTTGAACGTTCAATATTATTATATATAACACCCCAATTTTTCTCTGGTGACCAATTAGTATTAATCACAATTATATCATCAAGAAATTCATTCTCCAAAATGACACTTTGAAATTTTAAGTCAATATTATCAGTAAATCCAACAGGTTTCCTTACAGATGAATAACGTATTGCATCAATTAATTTAAAACTACCATCATCAGATAAATCAAATGATGACGGTATTTCAAATTTATTAGTTAGCCAAATTCTCCACCATTTAGTTGTTAATTGTCTTAAATTATTCTTTTCAATATCATTTGATAAATCAATATTAAAATCCCCATAATTAAGTGTAAATAAATCAACTGCATCTAATAATATTTTTTTCAAGTATTCATCAGATGCTAACCCAATTGATGTATATTCATGATTATCAGGATTTTCATCAACTGATTTAATAGCAAATTGAAATTTAATAAAATAATAATAGTTATTATTTAATAAAACAACAATAGTTCTTGAATTATCCGTATCTATAAAGGTATAATCAATATTTTTCTCCCCATTAGTATTAAATTGATTTGAAATACTGAAAATTGCAGTAATTACACCAATTGCATTAACAATTTCATCAATATTATCATTAATATCATTAATTAACTCACCTGTTTCATTTTTAGTTAAATGACAAATAACTTGTTGAATTAAAGATTTCGAATCTTCAGCTTTTTTTTCATCAATCCATTGAGGATTAAATATACAGAATTCCACAATTGATGGTGGTTGTATTATTCTTACAGACATGGTTAAAGAGTGTATAGTTGGTGTTAAAGTATGTATCTGAAGCGACGATTGGACGGATATAGAAAAATGGTATTTTTTTGGTGATGGTGATAAGTTACGTTGAATTTTCATGATTGTGTGTTCTGGTATTTATATATATATTTAGAAAGTTCTTTTGGCAAAAGTAAGGATGGTTTTAGCAGATTTAGGTAGACGTATTAACAATGCCGTCTCAGAGGCTACTAAATCATCAACAGTCACACAAAGTGTAGTTGATACATTATTAAAGGAAATTTCTAATGCATTAATGGAGAGTGATGTTGATATTAAATTAGTTTTAAAATTAAGAAAGAAGTTAAAGGCAACATTAGAGATCAAGGAAAATGATAATATAACTAATAGAAAGAAGTTAATTCAAAAGGCAGTTTTCGATGAATTATGTGATTTAATTGATGTTAAAAATGTTGAAATTTTTAAACCACGTAAAAAGCAATCAAATGTTATTATGTTTGTTGGTTTACAAGGTTCAGGTAAGACAACAACATGTACTAAATTAGCAGTTTATTATCAAAGAAGAGGATTTAAAGTTGGTATGGTTTGTGCAGATACTTTTAGAGCTGGTGCATTTGATCAATTAAAGCAAAATGCAACAAAGGCTAGAATACCATATTTTGGTTCATATACTGAGAGTGATCCAGTTAAAGTTGCACAAGAGGGTGTTGAAAAATTTAAGAAGGAAAAATTTGAAATTATTATAGTTGATACATCAGGTAGACATAGACAAGAGGAAGAATTATTTAAGGAAATGATTGAAATTGGTGAAGTTGTTAAACCAAATCAAACAATTATGGTATTAGATGCATCTATTGGTCAAGCAGCTGAATTACAAGCAAAAGCATTTAAAGAATCAAGTAATTTTGGTGCAATAATTTTAACTAAAATGGATGGTCATGCAAAAGGTGGTGGAGCTATATCAGCAGTTGCATCAAGTAATACACCAATTATTTTCATTGGTACAGGTGAACATATTAATGATTTAGAGAGTTTTACAGCAAAACAATTTGTAAGTAAATTATTAGGTATTGGAGATATTCAAGGATTAATGGAACACGTTAAAACTTTAAATTTAGATCAAGGAGATAGTATGAAAAATTTTCAAGAAGGTAAATTTACATTAAAAGATTTACAATCACAAATGAATAATATATTAAAGATGGGACCATTAAGTAAGATAGCACAAATGTTACCAGGTGGTATTGGAGATATGATGAATCAAGTTGGAGAAGAGGAAACATCAAATAGATTTAAAAGAATGATTTGTATAATGGATTCAATGACAAAGAAAGAATTAGAGAGTGATGGTAGTATATTTATTGATGAACAAAGTAGAATTATTAGAGTTGCAAGAGGTTCAGGTACAACAGTTACAGAAGTTGAAGCAGTTTTATTACAAAGAAATATGTTTGCTAGAATGGCACAAACAACTAAAAATATGCAATCAAATTTACCACCAGGTATGGCAGATAAGATGCAACAACCACAATTTCAAAAGGCAATGCAACAAATGCAACAAAATCCTGATATGATGGAAAATATTCAAAAGATGATGGGTGGTATGGGTGGTATGCCAGGAATGGGTGGTATGCCAGGTATGGGTGGTGGAATGCCATCAATGCAAGATATGCAAAAGATGATGCAAAATCCATCATTTAGACAAATGGCAGATCAAATGAGAAGACAATTTGGTATGTAAATATAGTATATATATTGTATATAGTAAATAATATAATATAATAATCTCTTAAAGTAATATTAAAGTTGTATATATATATTATATAGAAATAGATGAAAATTGATTATGAGATCATAATATTGTTAAGATTAGGTAATACAAAGTCGATTATGTTTTAGAATTGAGGAAACTACTCGCTACATGGAAATCTTGGGATTGACAAATATTGCGGTGCGCAATTTATCAGGATTAGTTTTCCGTG